>AYEL01059629.1:0-39384 GCA_000484575.1 Olivierus martensii | reverse complement strand
TCAATTTTAGTTTTAGCTATTTCAATTTAAAGTTTTGAATTGTGACTGTATATTAGTTATTTTTTGGTTTCTAACACTCACCATTTCAGTGATTGTGTGACCGTTGTTGTGAGATTCTGTTTTAATTTTATTTTACGTTTTAATTTAATTTTATTTTTATTTTACCACGAGTTCGTTACATTTGTGAAATGAGTGAGAAAAAACTGTAGAATAGAAAATGAAAATCGAGTGTATTAGTAGCGGTGGAAAAATAACTTTTTCATAACAAATCACATGGGTAAACTGCTTTGTTTAACCAACCTTTTCCTAATTTTTGTGATTTTGGTCGGAAAGTAATCTCAACGTTTGGTAGTACTTATTTGTGTGAAATTGCATTTTCTAACATGAAGATAGTTAAGAATCGATTCAAAACCTGCCTTGGAGATTCTTCTTTAACATGAATGGATGTATAAATATCCAGCCCTTGTAAATGCTGTTGCCCGCTCTCATTTATCATATTAAATACAGTAGGTATATACATACTATATTTATATTTTATAACTTTTTGTTAACATGTTTATTGGATGCAATCTGGTAAATATAATTTTGTAATAAGGTTTGCTAATCTGGAAATAAAATTGATTTCCAAAAAGGGTTATATTTATGCGTTTGTTGAGACAATAGCGTATCAAGTACCAAAGCCACGCCCCCTTTTTTGTAACTGCGGCCCTCCATATCTCTAGTAAACACGGCTATGGCCCTCGGGTTCATTATAATTGGACAGCCCTGTCTTAGAGTCAGTCAAGTCATTCTTGATGAGAATTAAAAATATGACACTTATATTTCAAAATTATATTCAGTATCTGTCTATAGCACTAGTTTTCATTAAAAATCTAAAAAATAAAAATAATATTATTTTAACTGTATAATCGAAATACTGTAATTATAAAGAATCAAAGTTTGTTATAAGTTTATCCACTAGAGGGATTATAATAAGAACTACTCATAATGTGTCAATGTTTCGGTAACATGTGGACAATATAGTTTTGTAAAATAGAAACAATTTTATAATTTGTACAGTTCACTTTGTCAAATGTCTTTCATTCATGTAATTTATTGATACGTAAGTAAAACAACTATACAAGAAAAATAACTTTAATATATACTTGTATATAAGTTTTATTAATTAAAAACAAATTTATTAGATTATAAATAAATCTTTAAATCTAGAGTAAAGATCAAAAGACATGAAAATAATATAAATTCCTAAAAGTATAACTAATGTATTTGATTATATTTTATAAAAATAGTGATAGTTAAAATAATAATTGAAAAGAGTACAATTCAATATTTTTTGTTTCGTTTAAAAGGTTCAAAATATAATCATTTCTAGAGATTATATACAGTATACGAGATTTTATATATATATATATAAAATCTTGTATATAATACGTATATATATCAGTCTATTAGTACATGTGTGTGTGTATATATGTGATATATATATACAATCTGATTATAACATTAGATTCTTTTTAAATACTTTTTATTAAAATAAAAAACAATATAAAGATTTTAAGTATTTTAAAATATTAGGTATATTAGTATATTTGAACAGATTCAGATAAATGGTAGATGCCTGCTGGTGGAATGGGGATCACATATTGTGTGGCATCATACTATACAACATGCTTTTTTTAATGAATATATACATATGTCCTCCAGATACATGTAGAGAAACTACATTGTGGTCTAGGAAATGTATGTATATATATTAAAAGCTGCAACGCAACACACCTTTCACTAGCAGAAATTTTACCGAATTTAATTTATATCAAGATAGAAAATACCTTATAAGTATAATTCAATCAATTTTAACATCTAAAAATCTATATAGAATGGTATCATCGATAATAAAAGTTCAACAAAACTGCACAAAACAAAAATAAAAAAGTAACACGCAAAGCCTTTAGCAGTTAAAAACTTAATCAGAAACATTTTCAATACACTTGGTGCCTTCCTCAGCTGCTATTACCAGCTGAGGAAGGCATTGAAAACATTTCTGATTAAAGTTTTTGACTGCTAAAGGGCATTGTGTGTTACCTTTTTGGTATCATTGATTTTTGAAATTTTCTTTATTGGTTCTCAGTTCATCTAACATTAAGTTATTCTTGTAATTTTGCCTTTAAACTTGATAACTCAGTCATGTCACTTGTTGAATTTGAAGAATGTGATTATCAATTAAGGGAATTATTTATCATGCTTCAAATAAAATAACTGAATGTTATAGAATTCAGTGACAATTAACTTATATTTGTGATCTATAGAAGTAGAAAAAAATTATTGCAACTCCCTATAAGTTTATCGGAATTTAGAAATACAGCAAATTATTGCATTGGAATCGTAAATTACATAAATACTAGGTATGTGTTTCTTTGTTTTTCTGACTATAAAACTATCTATAATTAGTTTATTTTGGTCTATTTTTTAAATTATTACAATATTGTTTGGAGCAATAGGCCATTTAACTCATAACTGTAATTCACTAATGCATATCCAGTTGTGATGCATTAGGTAATACATTAAATATTTTTATTATTTTCATTGCTTGCTATTGTATAAAACATCACCAATAGTACAATATTTCCATATATAACAGCTGGATAGCTAAATATGCTATTTATGGAACAATGATGCAATAATTTTTTCCATACCATAGCTTTAATTCAAAAATAATTGTTATAAAAATGTAATTTAGACTTTATCCACCAGGGGAAGTTTGGCTAGTTTGTTCGGTTGATTTGAAAATGGTTTATCCCCTGTTTGTTGTTAATATGAGTATCACTGAGTTCATTTTAATTGGGAAAAATCCATAGCTTTAATTCAAAAATAATCGTTATAAAAATGTAATTTAGACTTTATCCACCAGGGAAAGTTTGATTAATTTGTTTGGTTGATTTGAAAATGGTTTATCCCCTGTTTGTTGTTAATATGAGTATATGACATTTTAAATTATCAATTCCTAATTAAAAGTACAATAAATTCCTGATTACAATAAAACTCCAATAATCCATTATCCAATGCTTTGGAAATCTCAGTTATTTTGCATAAAAATGGAAAAATATTGATGAGTCATTCTTGCCAAAAAAGCAAAATTTGAAAGCATCAGTCAAACCAAATAATACGGACACAACTTATACTTCTCTCAAAGGAATGATGGAATCAACCAAAAGGATGGGTTTCAACAGGCCGGGCCCAGATCCCTCCTGAAAATTTGGAGGAATGGGACCCCTCGGATCCTGCAAAATGTTAAGCCACAGCTTTACCATGCAGCCATCGGGCTGACCTGTCATTCCGTCAGTCCGCGGGTCCCACAGTTTATTCTGTGAAGTTACCCGAACATAAAAATCTTTCGAAAAAGTTTGTTAACTAATCACCCACTGTATATAATTTTGTTTTTTTTTATAATATTTATTAGGTTCTGGAATGTTTTTAGTGTTACTAATTACAACATGGGAACTTTACTGTTAAATTATTGGAAATATTGGACTTCCAATATACAGTAATACCACAAAGTTACGTGATAGGTGGGTCTGATGAAAATCGTTTAAGTTGAATTCGTATAAGTCATAGCCATCGGGCTGACCTGTCATTCCGTCAGTCCGCGGGTCCCACAGTTTATTCTGTGAAATTACCCGAACATAAAAATCTTTCGAAAAAGTTTGTTAACTAATCACCCACTGTATATAATTTTGTTTTTTTTTATAATATTTATTAGGTTCTGGAATGTTTTTAGTGTTACTAATTACAACATGGGAACTTTACTGTTAAATTATTGGAAATATTGGACTTCCAATATACAGTAATACCACAAAGTTACGTGATAGGTGGGTCTGATGAAAATCGTTTAAGTTGAATTCGTATAAGTCATAGTACAACTTTGCATATAAATACATATAAATTTTGTTTAATTGGGACCAAGGACTAACAAAAACACTAGTTTAGAAGAAAAATATTTAATAAAATTGCAGTTCTTTATTCATATTAATACAAAATATGTATTAATTCAATATGAAAATACAATTCAATACAGAAAGGACATGCCCAAGAGTTGCTAAGGAACAATTAAGTAAAAGTTCCAGTACTAGCACAAACGAGCAGGCCAAAACAGATTAAAATACTCAGAAACTTTATTTTTGAGAAATGTTTTCGGCTTACAATGAGTTAGAGTTGAAGAGGGCAATTGAAGGGTTTGGTGCAAGAACCAGTTAAGTCACAAAAAGCACATTTCAAGAATATGAATATGTATTTGGACTTATCTGGTTTTTGCATCAAATATATAAAATTTGACATACGACTTGTAAAAAAGGACATAAATAACATGACAACAAAATATATTGAATCATAAGTTATCACTGTGTTTTTTTGTATGATTCATACAATTAACTCATTTTCAACCAAAAGTGGACTTAACTGGTTTTTGCACCAAACCCTTCAATTTTAAGCTGAAAATGTTTCTTGAAAATAAAGTTTCTGAGTATTTTAATCTGTTTTGGTCTGCTTGTTTGTGCTAGTACTGGAATTTTTACTTAAACCAAATAATATCAAGTTCAAATAAATTCTGGAAAAATCAAAATCATTTTAAAAACATGTTAATAAAAATTTTTAATTTTAAATATATATTATTTTCCTGATTTACAAAATAAAGTAATTATGTCCAAAAATGCTCATAAATCAAATTCTTATAAATTGGAGACAAAACTTTTTATTAATTTGAATGGAAAAACTTATAATTCATTCTGTAATTCAAAAAAGTCATCCTTTTTTCACTTAAAAATATTAAAATATCATCAAATTACATAAATATTGACATAATTACTTCAATAATTAGCATTAGTTATCATAATATAATCTTAAAATATAGTTTTTTTTTCTTAATAAAAAATTCTTAATAAGTTGGGCTGGCAGCCAGCATAAAAATCTATAAAACACTTCCTTTGGAGAATATAGGACCAAATCTGTGCCAAAACATCCAAATTTTTCAGGGGGTCTATTCATCTTTATTTTTTAATCTGTTGGCCAATCTGTTGTTGGTTACAGAGTTGGATGGCAAATAATCTGACTCTGACTCCGACTCCAACTCCACCTTTTAAAAAATATCTGACTCTGACTCTCTAAAATTTGTAAGGTCTGACTCCCCACTCCGAGCAGTTCAAAAATCCGACTCCACCCAAAAACCTCCAACTCTGCAACCCAGAATTGGATGAAAATGATCCAACTCAGACTCCACCTTTTTAAAAAAATCCGACTCCCTAAAATTTGTAAGGTCCGCCTCCAACTCCCCACTCCAGGCAGTTTAAAATTCTGACTCGAACTCCGACTCTGCAACCCTGTGGCCAACCCCATCATTTGAGAGCAATCTGTGGTATTTTCTGAAATTATTTGACTGTTTACTAATTTCTAGTTGGAAAAAAGCATAAAGTTATGAAGAAAGATAAAATCCCTGATAAAACTTTATAAAATTGCTAAGCATTGGCAGATATCAAGTATTCTTAATGAGAAAACAGTAATAATTAATATGAATTACTCTTATTTTTTTCAATTATTAAAAAACAATAATATGTTATCAAACATTTCATTATGAATAAATTAAAAGCATATAAATTCAGTGAAAAGTATCAACTTGTAATATTCAATGGAAAGTTCACATTGTATTTTAGGAGAATTTGCATTATGGCAAGTATACGTTACGGCCAATGTCCAATGTATAGCCAATTCACAAAATGGCTGGCCACTTCTAGATTTGGCAAAATCATTTGGCCAAAGTCCGATATATATTAGAATTTACAACTATTTCGAGCTCTGGCTGGGCAATTGCACCCGACAATCAATAGCCAATTTGAGAAGTCCAAGAAAAAGTGGCCAAAGCTGGAAGTTTTGCAGAACTAAGTAAGCAGAGTGCATTCATACAAATTTTGGCTTATTTACCAGCAAGAATGGGATTGTTGGTCTTACAATACTGATGCAAGAGATTATAGAACTTATCCACTCTCTAATATGAATGGGATTGTCTCTCAGAGTAAGGAGAAATGTATAGATGTATATTTCAGACTTTGGCCAAATGACATGGCCAGCCATTTCGCAAATTGGCTAGTGTATATGTTATGGCATTGGCCATAACATATACGGTCCACTTCTGATGACGTCAAATTTCAGTGAGCAGGCCTTGTTTTCTAGGTGGCGTTGGTAGAGGAGTATTAATAACCTATTTTACGAGTAAGTTTGGTAGAAGCTTAGAACTATAATAAACGTTCAATTAGATTGCACCAAACGATGTTAGTAGAAATTAAGTATTATGTTGTAGAAACCTACCATGTTAGTAGTATATCTAGAAAGTATGTTAAGAGAGAACTTATTTTAAGTTATTAAGTTAAAAGACTTATAACTATGTTAATACCTAAAACTAATAATTTTTTATTTTATTATTAATTTTTAATTTAAATAAAATGTTAGTGTGTTAGTAACTTAGGACTAGACATATCTATAATCAACATATCAGTCACTCAGATAAAAGATTTGATAGGCTATAATCAACATATCACAGTCACTCAGCTAAAGAATTGATAGGACACGAAGTTGTTAATAATACCAACCAGACCTAACCTAAATATTCTGATATCTCCACTCCCACAAGAATGAAAGTGTGGGGGTAGACATCCACCGACGCATCTCAGCCATCGGGAAAAACCAATAGAAGTATGTCATTGGAGAAAAACTAACAGCCGAAGTGCACCGGAGGAGGCAGTTTTCCTGGAAATAAGAATCCGTTCACACAAATACATTCACTCTATAAACAAGGAGTCATAAGCCAAGATTTTTGAAAATAGGATCTATTCACTTTGCTCATAATGGATATATGGACTATACACTTTAAATGAAAATAAATTGCAATATATATAATCACAGAAAAAATTAAATTGAATTATGCTACACCGGGCAAATAAGTTCACAGTCAAATATAGCGATGGCACTGGCAATGGTAAGCACAAGTTACTATAACCTTTTCAAAGAAAGATGACCTCCCTTATATGGTAAAGAGCTTATAGATTGCAAAGGTCAAGTCATCCAATAGAATAGCCGATTTCTGTTTCGTTTATCTAATAGCAGTTAACTTTTTATCATCGGTAACAATTTGAAATGTTATTATCTTTTAAAAAATTGTCGAATTAATACTTCATATTTCATTGTTGTGCTATTAAATATTAAACTAAATCACTACAGTCTATTTCAAGATAACCTGACAGTAAATCACTACCATTATTGTGGGTATTTTTACACGAAGGAAAATAGTCCGTATTAAAAAAGTGATATATTATCCTATAATTTGTTGTTTTGGGAAATAAAATATCGAAATATTGAGTTATTGAGATGATTTTAAAATATATATATATAAAAATCACGTGACAAAATTTAACAAAATAATTGTTATTTACACATCGCATATGAATACAGTGTTACCTTTGGTGGTTCAGCTGTCAGGTTATCTTGAAACAGACTATAATCGCTTAAAATTAAATAAATACAACTAATGATGTCACCGTCCTTTAGTATTTAGCAGTATGGCGGTTAGTATAGTCATGGTCTATAAATATATATGGTCATCACACTCCTACCGGTAACAAAGGAAAAACTGTTAAGATCTAGATTTTAATCACCAGGGCAGCGATGTTGTCGCACCTATGGTCATAGCAGACAAATCTGTAGAGTTATTAAAAGAAGCTTATAGCTGAAACATAAAGATGAATCTGTATAGAGTTACTTATAGAAGCTTATAGCTCAAACATAATAATGTAAAATGTTTTTAGCAGGAATTTCGCTATATTTTGATAAATTAGAATGAAAAGTTTAAGTCCATAAAACGTTAAGGATAAGTCTAAGGTGTTTTTCGTTCTAATTTATCAAAATACAGCGAAATTCCTGCTAAAAATAATTTACAAAGTTACGTTTGATTTATAAGATTCTACATGTAACTCCAAGGTGTATAGATATAAGGTAGAGCGACTTGGCTGCGCGAGAAACGGCTTCTGCGCATGACATCACCATCGAGACACGGGGTGCATCCAGTTGGTAAGCAGCTGACTCAGCAGACCGTCTAGCTGTCCAACTGGACGGTCCGCTTAGTATAAGTGACGTCATCAATTGCTGAGTTTGCTGATAAGCGAAGTCAGCGCTACATTTGTTTGCTACTTTAGCCGAGTTTGTCATCTAACGATTATGATTGTTAGTTTAAAATAGATAGATTAAAAAGTTTATATAAATTTTAAGTTTTCTATATATAATAATTATATATAGGCCTTATATATATATTTATTCATATTTTCAATAATAATTAGAAATACTATACTTGCCTGTCGATTAATATTTTTTTTTTTTCTTTGAATTATTTGAATCCCAAAAAAATTGTTAATGTTAGCTAATATTTTGAATTTTATTTATAACTTTAATATTTCAAATATACTGCAATTTTTATGCGTTTAAAAAATTACTGAAATTGTCGCGAATCGCATTTAATGACTGAAAGAGCTGCAACTCTTTAATATCTCAAGTAAATATTGGGGAAAATCGAAAATACATTATAAGACAAATGATATTTATTTAAGGAAACTTAAGATTCCTCAAGACGCAAGCAGATATCTCGGTTATATACTGAAGAGCATTTCCAATGAGGATCTTCAACTTTCATTAATTCAATATTGTTTCTGTTATCTCTCCGCTTTTTTGAGCCTTTCCATTCCAAGAGCATTTCCAATGAGGATCTTCAACTTTCATTAATTCAATATTGTTTCTGTTATCTCTTCGCTTTTTTGAGCCTTTCCATTCCGAAACGGAATGAAAGATTACATAAATTAAATTTGCCCGTTTGCTGCTTACTGGCTGCATGATATCTTGCATAAATATTATCGAATTATATTTAAATAAAAATCACATGTTATATCCCAATAGAGAACCAAGTGAATTGAAATGATCGAGATAGGATAAGAAAAATGTTCACAGATTTGAGCAGTATCTTGCGTAAATATTATCAAATTTGGATGAAAATTCACATACATTATTGAGATACTCTAGAGAACAAAATCTATTGAAAATGTCATCGTTATGAGATCATATCTATCTGGATGACTAATTGTATCATGTAAATATTATCCTATTCGAATGAAATTCACACACTCCTGGGATCTACTGATCAAGTTTGCTAGAAAGGAACTGAGTTGGAACATTATTATGTTAATAATGATCTAATTAATAAATAATAATGACGATAATAATTATTATTCTGAAAACAATAACTAGAATTTTTTAAGTTGTAATTTAAGAAGAAAGAGTTATATTGATTCATGAATCTTAATTAACAACTAGTATTTGGTCATTTTTATATTTAACAACTAGTAGTAATTAAAATTATAATTATTAATATTATGCATATTTTATAAGTAATATGTTTAGTATTAAAGAATGTCTTGGAAATCATAAATTTTCACATTATTATTAATCATCAAGAGAGATTATGTCCTATTAAAAGTAGCCACGTATATAAAGTTAATTATATAAATAAAGAAATAAATAAAATTCATATTTCTTAGAATTTAATAATATTAGCTTAAGAAACATTACAGAATTATCTTAAAATATATTCATACTATTACTAAAACTTTAAAGTTATATTTCAAATCGCGAAAATAAATTATTCATTTATAACAAGCCTAATATTGAATATAATACCTCTGTATATTGCTTTAACATTTAAGAAAGATGATGAACATATAATGAAATTCAGTATGTTGCATGTCAAAATTATGAAATTATTTATAAAGGATATTCAAACGTGATAGTTTTAACGTAGATAAAAAAATTATTAAAAAAAGAAATTTAAAAGATTGAACGAAAAATACTTACTTTTCTAATTTTATTTAAAAAAAAAATATTACAAATTAAATAAAACGTAACGAAAAAGTATAATTAATTAAAAAAAAAAAAAGACTATAATGTTATTTCGGATTAAATTAATGATATTTTTTTAAAGTGAAAAATAATTTTTTAATTAAGTCCAATAAGTAGATAATCTAAACTTTATTCTTGAAATATAAAATGCGAGTTATTACTATATTTTATTAATGGAAGACACAGATAATGTTTCTAGGATTGTAGTAACTAGCAACCAATCTTACTTATTAGTAATGCGATTCGTGGTTTCATATTTATTTATTTATTTTTTAATGAAAATTTTTTCTATATTAACGAGATAGTTGAAGAATTAAATAACAATATTAAAGATACTTTTCACTGTCTTAACGAGGTCAGTGAAATATCCCTAGGTTCAGTTAAAGTACCTTTTAAGTTTTTACCAAGTTTATTAATTCATTATTGTTATTATTATTATTATTAATTTTTAATTGATTTTTATCAAAATTCAAGTAATCGATTTACTTGATTGAATCATATTATTAATAATTATAATAATTAATTAATCGAATAAATTTATTTGATTTTGATAAATCAATTTATGATTTATTACCAGCCAACGAAAAAATCCAAATCGATGAAAATAGAAAAGTTGGGTAAAGGTTCAGCATGGACATAGGGTTCAGTTACTATACGTAAATCACTATAAACGAATTACATTCGTAGTTTATTATTCTTTTAATAATCTTTTTTGGCAGTAGCAACAACAATCTATTCATAAATATTTGCATCTACATTATTTAGATTTCAGACAAAAAGCGTTAGTTCTGCAAAAAAAAAATTTAGTTGATTGGTTCGAATAAACTTGTTCATAACTTCACTCTAGAAAATTAATAATGAGCACAATAAAGAACCATGTGTGCGAAATATAGAATATAGACTATCGCAATCAATTGACGTAGCTGATACTACTACACCGTTGATAAGTTGCATCAGCCAAGCATGAACTTAAGTGAATTGAAATGCAACTGAAAAAATATGTTATCTATTTATAAAAACTGATAACATTATTGATAATATCTGACATAAACCAATTTCAATAGTAGTAACAATAATTCAGTACTGTATTATAGAAAAAATGAATAGTCATAATCTCCATATTCTTTTTTTTTCTAAGTTTTATGCATCAGCTGTAAGTTACAGCTTTACCATCGGATCCTCTGGGTTGGTAAAGCTGTAGCTTACCACCCCGGAGGATCCGGGTTCAAATCTTGGTCCCACATCTCCAGTTTTTCAGGAGGAGTACGTTGAATCCCATTCTTCAATCATCCAGTTGACCCCATCATGGGTGTTGGCCAGCCTGTGATGGGCTCTATATGTGGCCACAGTCAGATAGAAAACATTTCTCCTGAGATATGGCGGCTTAACCAACCCAACCTATGTTTTATGCCGTTTTCCAGTCAGGGATAGTGACTGGAAACGGCATATCAGCACTAACTATGGGCTAGTTACTCCATAATGGAGTTTTATTTTACGCCATTTTTTAATCTTACTAATTACTAAGTGGCGGGGTCATTACAAGCCTTTCTACAAGCTATCCGCTTCTTCGGAGGTGTCATAGAATGGGAATCGACAGGATAGTCTCGGATCCCTCATATATTTTTTAGTGATAGGACTTGGATTCGATCCAGATTTTTCTGAATGGAAAACGCCGCGTGGCAAAGCATTTCCATACCATCTTGAAGACCGGCTTCAATTCCGATGCCTACATTTTCGGCTTTCCGGAAGGGATCCGAGTTCAGCCGTTGAATCTGCCATCCTTAAATGTTTCAGTTTTCTCTGCCAAAGATGTTGGTCAGTTGTAGTGAGCTCTAAAAAGTGGACGCCGCAAGATAAAATATACCCCATGAGTGATATGGTGGCTTACGTGAGTGGAAAACCAAAATATTTCCATGAAGCAAATTCTGCCGATCCGATATTGAGGTTGGCCAATAGCTGTTATAATGCCAAATTAGCAGACAATCTCCATTTCGACACAAAAGGATCAATCAATTTTTGATTTATAATAATTTAAGAATACAATCGCCTGAAATGTTCATGGATAGGTATATTTTTCCTTGAATGCTAAGAACAATTATTGTCAATTATGTATTATTTACCAAAAAAACTCGTTTTTAGTTACATTATAATTATAAGTGTAATTTTTTGATGAAATATTCGATTTCCATAAGTTTCCCAATACAGTATGCCAATCAATATATTTATTTACTTTTTACCAAATTGATGTCATTTGCTAATACTGCACATAAAAGTAAATTAATTTTTCATTAAAAAAATTTATAAAATTTATTCTGTTTGAATATTTCAGATGTTATTAAATAATGTATAGCAAACTTGTCCACCAGTATCATGAAAAATATAGACAGAAGGACATTAACGTTGCATGACAACTCTATAATTAAATGATCGTTTCTATATATATATATATATATACACACTATATGATCAAAAGTATTGGGACACCCTCCTGCCTCATGGAAACAACCATAGGCTACATGTAAATGAGTCCTACGGTATATAAAGAGTTGAAAACTACATTGGAACCATTACATCTTCCGTTTGGGAGACAATGGGTCGGTCGGAAGAGCTCACAGACTTCCAACTTAGACAGATCATTGGGTGCCACCTAAGCAACAAGTCAGTTCGGGAGATTGTTGCTATTCCACGGCAGATACCCCATTCCACGGTACACAATGTCATCATGAAGTGGAGATCCCAGGGTGCAACAGGAATTCAATCACAAAGTGGGAGATCAAAGAAATTGTCGGAGAGAGTCCTCGGGCGTCGAGTACTTGGCGTGTCACAAGGTGCCATTGGACATCCTCCGCTGAAACGATTGCCAAAGAATTCTATAGTGCCTCAGGAAGTGCTGCCAGTATAATAACCATTCACAGGGGAACTGAAGTCCTTAGGTTTCCATGGCCGTGCTGCTGCCCACAAGCCACACATCACCAGCATCAACGCGAAGCGAAGGGTAGAATGGTGTAAACGTCATCGCAACTGGACCCTGGAGCAGTAGAAACAGGTCCTATGGAGTGACAAATCCCGGTACGCACTGTGGAATTCAGATGGTCGAGTGAGGGTTTGGCGGATGCTTGGGGAATGCTTCCATCCTGTCATTACATCTTCCGTTTGGGAGACAATGGGTCGGTCGGAAGAGCTCACAGACTTCCAACGTAGACAGATCATTAGGTGCCACCTAAGCAACAAGTCAGTTCGGGAGATTGTTGCTATTTTGCAGATATCCCGTTCCACGGTACACAATGTCATCATAAGTGGAGGTCCCAGGGTGCAACAGGAGTTCAACCACAAAGTGGGAGACCAAAGAAATTGTCGGAGAGAGTCCTTGGGCATCGAGTACTTGGCGTGTCACAAGGTGCCATTGGACATCCTCCGCTGAAACAATTGCCAAAGAATTCTGTAATGCCTCAGGAAGTGTTGCCAGTACAATAACCATTCACAGTCGGCCGGATTGGCCGCGTGGAAACGCTTCGGCTTTCCACTTTGGAGGACGCCGGATTGGCCGCGTGGAAACGCTTCGGCTTTCCACTCTGGAGGACCTAGGTTCGAATCTCGGGTCCCACCCCTTGAAAATATTTATCATGGGTCCGGGCCCGGCCCGTCGATCCCCGTCCTCCACAATCCGGCTGATCCGGGCCCGGCCCGTCGATCCCCGTCCTCCACAATCCGGCTGACTTCCGGGCCCGGCCCGTCGATCCCCGTCCTCCACAATCCGGCTGATCCCTGTTCGAGTCTCGGGTCCCACCCCTTGAAAATATTTATCATGGGGTGCATTCGAGTCCCGGGTCCCACCTCTTGAAAATATTTATCATGAGGTCCATGTTCGAATCTCGGGTCCCACCCCTTGAAAATATTTATCATGGGATCTGGGTGGCCCGTCGATCCCCGTCCTCCACAATCCGGCTGACCCCTCCGCAGAGGTACCGTCGATCCCCGTCCTCCACAATCCGGCTGACCCCTCCGCAGGGGTGTATCCTGTGGAAGGGCTTGTTTCGCCCTGTCACTTAGTATTCTCCCTGAATGGAAAGTGGCATCATCTGTTAACAAAAAAAAAATAACTATTCACAGAGAACTAAAGTCCTTAGGTTTCCTCTGCTGCCCACAAGCCACACATCACCAGCATCAACGCGAAGCGAAGGGTAGAATGGTGTAAACGTCATCGCAACTGGACCCTGGAGTGGTGGAAACAGGTCCTATGGAGTGACGAATCCCGGTACGCACTGTGGCATTCAGATGGTCGAGTGTGGGTTTGGTGGATGCTTAGGAAATGCTTCCATCCTGTGTGTATTGTGCCGACAGTGAAGTTTGGTGGTGGATCAATCATGATGTGGGGATCGTTTTCATGGTTTGGACTGGGCCAGCTGGTTCGGGTCAACAACAAAGTCATGGACTCTGTATCGTACATCGACATTTTAAGCAATTCTGCATTGCCAACACTGTGGCAACTGTTCAGGCCGGGACCAAGTCTGTTTCAGCATGATAACGTGCCCTGCCACAAATCTAGGGCTGTGAAGGAGTGGTTTGAGGAGGCAGAGGTGGAAGAGATGGACTGGCCTGCCCAGAGCCCTGATCTCAATCCCATTGAACACCTCTGGGTTGAATTGGAAGGCCGACTTCGTGCCAGGCCACATTGCCCAACTTCGGCAGGAGAACTGTTCGCTGTTCTTCGAGAGGAGTGGAAGAATATTCCTGAACAAACCTACCGACACTTAGTGGAAAGTCTTCCTTGAAGGGTCCAGGCTATGATCGATGCTAAAGGAGGCCCAACACGCTATTAAGTTTTGTACAATAAAGATTATCATCCATGAGTAAAGATGTCCCAATACTTTTGATCATATAGTGTATATATGGATTTGAATTCTTTAAAAAAAAATTATATTTTATATTTAAATATTAGATTTGATAAATCTTGTAGATTACATGGTTTAATGGTTAGAAGAAATAAGTAATTTAAATTATAAATGAATATATATTAAATAAATATGCTAAAGGAGGCCCAACACGCTATTAAGTTTTGTACAATAAAGACTATCATCCATGAGTAAAGATGTCCCAATACTTTTGATCATATAGTGTAAATATATATATATACGGCATATCTGGAGTTCTATAACTTTGTGATGGGAATTCTCATTTTCGTATCAAATTTTTTTTAATCCAATGAAAATTCTATTAAAAAAATTGCACTCAACGCATAATTCTTTTGAAATATAATAATTTATTTCTGATATGTTATTACATCGTTACATTATAAATATTTAAATAAAACATCATAAATATTTATATTTATACTTGAATGAAATATATGTACATACAAACATACATTTATACATACAAATATAGGCATAATAGATTTTTTAATGCATTTAAAATATATATATACACTAAACATATATATCTGATGAAGCTTGAAAGACATATTTAATAACATATTTTCATTTATCTTTAAAATATATATCAATATATATATGTACACACAATATTAAAAATCGAATATTCAAGACAAAAATAAATATCAAATAATTTATATATATCTATATGCTGAATTTAAAATTTTAAACATACAACTCTTCGATATTTAAACTTAAATTGTGCTTTCAGTTATGTAAACTTCACGAATAAAAAAGAGTGAAGAAAAATTCGTAATTCATTCACGCATAATAAAATTAATTGATTCGTGAATTAAATATTAATTTTTCTTTTGTGAATATTGAATAATTCATTCTTTTAGGAGAAGAATCCGTGTCATACCGTTAAGCATTATACTTTCGCTCGAATTGCATTATTAATGTATATGTTTATCAGCAGGAAAGTTGAAAACAGTACTAGTCATAAAATATGATGGCCATTTTTGGCATATGCAATATTGAAATATTTTGAAGTAGAAGAAAACTTGCAAAATATAAGTTAATTTATTAGCGATCGATAATTCTTGGAAATCTGAAAATGATGCTGAAGTATATCTGTAAGTCTATTTTATGAAAGGTGTTGAAAGTTCTTTCTATTCAAAAATTTATATATCATAAAATTTAAATTTGTAAAAACTTTTTAAATAATATTTGAAGAGATAGAGGCACTTTTATTAATATCTATATCTTGATTTTGCAATAGACAGTACAAGCCTCTAGAGAACTAGGATTCTTCTTATTCAGTGACTTATATACAATACATTTATAAAAGTTAAATCTTTGTATACTGAAAACAATCACAAATAAAACACTCATTAAATATTTTTAAAGTTTAATTGTGGCGTAATCTTGATTTTTTAACGCTACATCTCCCGTGGGACTGAATGTCATGGAAGATGTCAAAGAGATAAAAGTATAAGTAGAACTTATATGCGTAACTTCGTTACGGCTAATAACACTCTTTAACCTCAGTTGTCTCCTTTTTAATTTCTTACTAGAATAGCAAGAAGAAAATATTGTTGTTCTGTGGAAATAATGAAGCATTCTCTTTCTAAATTTCGTAGACATGAAGCAGTACACGATAGGATTTAAGCAACTGTGTACAAAAGGTAGCAAGTAGAATATGATGCGAATTGTATATGTTCCGTGATTATATACATCCAAGCAACATTTTATAATAATATCCAAAATCAATCGAGGTCCCCAGCATACCAGAAACAGTATGACTATCAGAATCAGCATCTTTATCACCTGTAATACGTATCATGAATGTTGAATACACTTGCATATGCAAAAATGTTAAATGTATAAATAATTTTCATTAATCTCACCTGTTTTCTAGCTCTCTTTACGTCTTGTACATCAGCACTAACATGACTTCTCAGTATTAGTTTCCTGTTACCTTGATTCAGGCTGTGGGAATTTTTGTTTGTTGCATATCTCTGCAGATTCATTGACGTTTCCCTAAATTCGATTTATAATTAGCATGCTTTTTAACAAGATTAAAAAAATTTAGCAACAAAACAAATTTACCTAAACGTATTAGTCAGTTCATCCATGGTTTTGGTGCTAATCCATAACTCAACGATCACCCAACTATAACAGACAATCATTAGAACAGATGGAATTGCAAACAGGGCTGAAAAGCGATAGACAGCTATCACAAATCCTCTCCAATCTCTTAAATCCTTACACAAGAATAAGGTCACTGTGATTTTATAATTAAAAAATACTGTCTTCTCCATGTTCTGAAAATATATATAGAAATTTTAAAATCTTGCTTATAAACAATATTAAAATTTAGGGAACTCTAAATGCTTAGACGAAACAAAGTTGCAGATATTTGTGTTCTCATTCATATTAAATTTGGAGAGGATTTATCTTGTCAGTGAATGGATTACAAAATTATAGTGTAAACATTCTGCATTATATGGAAGTTTACATAATCTCCGATAATTCGTTTAATCGATGAAAATTTAAATTTTATAATCAAAAGTTTCTTCTTATTATTATTTTTACTTAAGCCAATGTTTTAATAACTGTGTAAACTGTTTTAATAAATTTTTAACGTATAAATGATAACAACTATCACGCAAATTTGAAAATTCCCATAAAAACTTCATTAAAGAAACTTGTTTTTTTTATTAATAAGTATATTTAAATATAACAATCCAGAAAAATAAATTATTACGATATTAACACCCCTAAATAGCTTAAAAAACTTTAGCAAATATCAAAAATATTTAATATCCTGCATTTAGTATGTAAAAATTTCATATATTTTTAGATGAAATCACTAAATAAAATGAATTTTTACTGAGGTAGAAAATACAATAAATGATTGATTTTTTTATATAATATAAATGCGAAATATTTGTGAACTTATTGAAGTTTTAATAATAAATATCGAATAAAAAATTATCTTCGTGTATATCATGATGATAAGGTCAATAACTCTTGTTGTAGGCGGTCAAAAAGGCCATTACACTATCAGTAGACTTCTCGACTCTTCGATTGAATTGCGTTAAGTCCCAAAGGATGACTTCTGAAAGTATTTACTGAATAATTCACATAACAAGCATATTTCTCCACTTCAACTCTTAACAGAAGATTATCGTTAAAAATTATTTTAATATATATAAGATAAATTGATTAATACTTACGTTAACAGCAACCATTGGTGCTGCTAATAAGAGCGATAATATCCAAATTCCTATCATTAACTTCTTACAATTACTAACTGTGCAGAGTGAACGAGATCTTATAGGAAACACGATAACCACGAATCTAAAAAATAATTAATAATAGTAAAATTTATAACATTTATAATTTGATTGATACAAAAAAATTTAACATCGGATCTCTTAGAAAATAATGAAAAGTGACAGATTTAGAAATTTCATTAAGTGCATTTAAGTGGCTTAAAGTATTAAATCCATTTATCTCACTCTTCAAAAATAAATAAATTATTCAGATATTAATCATGTCTCCGTGGCTTAATGACATTTACAAATGTTTCTGTCAAAAGCAGTAAACCGAATTAAAAGTAATAAATGTGAATAACATAAATTTCATTCATTTTTAACGCTATCGCTTTAAAAACAGATGCGCTTGTTGTTTAAAGCCCGACAATGTTTGCGGAAATTTCAAAGAATAAATAATAATAGTCGCTAAAATGAGGTTAATCGAATTGCATGCTCTTATCTTACGGTGTTAAAAATTTTCTTACCTCTCTAGAGTTACGGCTGATAAATTAAAAACAGATGCAAAAGCAGAAAGAGTTTCGGCATAAGCTGTTAATTTGCAGATAGTGCCTTGCGTATCCCAAGAAATCACGAAATAATGAGCAACGTCTAGTGGTGCACAAATAACCAGAAGGAGAAGATCAGCAACCACCAAACTTACCAGAAAAATGCTTGTTGCATTACTAGCTGCTCGATTACGTAGCAATACTGCTATAACAATAACATTTCCGGTAACACCTACCACAAATGTGATGATATAAGTGACTATAATCGGAAAGAAATACTTGTTTGCTACCCATGGTATTAGCATTTCTTCTGGATGAGGAAAAAAAATGGCATCTTCTGATGGTCTCAAGCTAATTTCTGTCTTGTTTGATTTATAAATAGGCCAGCAACTGCCATTCGTTGCAACAGTTTCGTTCACGTCATTTAAACAGGCACTCATATTTATCTTGTGATAGTTTAATTACTTTTCTATCTGTTATTTTAGAGCATCATCCGAAGAAATTCTGAAATGAAACATCAATATGATCGATCATCTACTAAAAATAAATCACTGAAATAATAATTTTATAACCACATGTTTTCAGGTGTAGTTTAAAAATTCATTAAAAACATTAATCATGAATTAAATAACTATTTTAAAATATTTATATTTTGATATAAATATAAGTAATTAGAAAGTAATTTGTCTAATTGATTTTCTGTTTCTTCTTATTATTTTACTCCCATATAAATCTTTCTTTTTCCATTTATATTGATTTTTCTTAACTCTTGATCGATATGTTTGTATGTTAGCAGCACCTCTTCATCCCTTGAGGGATGTGACTGCATTGGTTCCAAATTTTCTTCTGATTATTTAAGGTGCTTTTCTTTCAAGTTCTTATTTAACAATCTTTTCAAGTATTCCGAGAAGTTTATTAATTTGCACTCTTTTTACACCACTCGTATTATTATATAAATCCCTGATCCGAACGAGCTTTAATAATATTCATTCACTGTAAAAAAAAATAGCATTTTTATGCGTTTCTTATAAAAGTTTAATTTTGTCACGAATCTTCATAAGCCATAAATGTTGTTTTTAATTAAATAAATAGTTTTTTTCCCATACCTTTAGGGAAATTATTGTTTTTATCGCGATGAAATGTTGTTATAGCAGATAAGAAAATTAACAATTCGGATATTTATCTGGAAGTTATGAAACTACCAATTGAATATTTATTTTTATTGTAATCTGCAAAATAAATTCTGTATAATAAAATATATTTTATGTGGTTTTTTTTTAAATAAACATAACAATTTTATTTTGCATTTGCTTCGGGACACGAAAGACGCATTTTGCGCTTTCATTCAGTGATTTAATTTTTATTAATTGAAAAATTTATTTAAAAAATTAAACCACAGCTGTTATTTAATTTTAGAAAACATCAAAATGCATTTAATCACAGCAATAAGACAAATATATTTAACGTGAGTAATTAGATTTTGCGGCATACATTGTGTACAGTAAAAACTCCGTATAGTAGTTGATATAAGTAAGTTACTTCATAATATTATAACCTGTTAATAACTAAAAATCACTACATTTAGTTTTATTTAAACAGGCATATCCGTCAAATTTGTAACTTTTCAAAAGACTTAATGAAAAAATAATTCAAATACATCCTATTAAGTTAGCTAGGTTTTATTATCACTAATAGTACTATCTACTAAAAACAGTTGAGATTCTATCAGTTTCCGAGTTATAAAACTGTCACTGCTGTCCTATTCTCACGTCATCCGTAACATTGAAACCGTTCATTATGTTATCTAGACTAAACCAAACTTTTCTCATAAGTTATCCTGCTGTCAGGTATTCTCCCTGTTCGGTAGTTGACACTATATTCAGTTTAAACTAACGAATATATTTATACATTCAATGTAAAGAATGATTATCACGCATTAAACTGAACAAAATATAGTGCAGTATATATTCTTCATAAAGTTTTGCATATGTATGATAACACTATAAAGATAAAAATAGTAATATCAGATTAACTACATTTAACTACATCAATGTTATTAGCGGCTGAATAGAGAAGGGAGTATGGAAAAAGAAAAATTTAAAATTTCTAAACCTATAAAACTAAATCCTATTAACAGGAAATAAATATGTCGTTAAAGATGTCAAGAACATCTGAAATTTCTCCTTATAGAATGGACAGCTTATTACGTGATGTTGATTTATATTCTGCACAAACGGAGTTATTCATAAATTAAATTAAGTTTTAATGAATAATTTTTTATTATAAAAATTATTAAAGTTTTTTTTTTCGTTTACGTATTTAATTTTTTTTAATATAATAAATTGTGCCTAATTTTTACGTGGAAAAAATTTTCAACAGGAGTAATTTTATTACTAATATCGATCCGGAATGTTTTATTTTGAATAATAAAATTAATTTTCTTTTCTGATTTTTTTTAATATAAAATGAATGACACATTTTTTTAATAAATGACTTTTAATTTTCCATATAGAATGCAAATTTTAAATATAATAAAAAAGTAAGTGTAAAAAATATTCAGTAAAAAGTATATTAAAAATGAAAAATCTAGGTAACGAAAATAAAAAATGCAAATTTTTTAAAGACGAGTGTGGATATAAATCATTAATCAATTAAAATGTTTTTAAGTTTATAAGTAAGTATGACAGGAAAAAAAAAAACTTTGCTTTTAACTTTATTAAAAAATATTTTGACGATACTTCATTTTATATATTATGTAAAAAAAAAAAGAATAATTTAATTATAATCATATGCAAATGAGTAAATTTTCTCAAGCTGGTACAGCAATATCATCATCTAGCATTAAGTTTTAGTAACATAGTAGCATGTATAATGGACTAGAAACTTTATTTTATCGAACGAAACAGATGGTGTATAAAATCGACATGAATATGAATCAATTTTAACCCAGAACTTGGATAATGAGAACTACATTACTACTAAGGCTGTTTCCAATAGCCTTAGTAGTAATGTAGTTCTCATTATCCAAGTTCTGCTGTTTCGCAGTTTGATACAACAGAATTTGTTCTTATCAAACTGCGAAATTGTTCTGTCTCTAAGAAAATATTTTATTGTTTTTGTCCTTTATACATGTTCTATAATGTTAATCAAATATTATGATTTATTATTATTTTGCTTTAGGACAAAAATAATATTCATATATAGAACTTCTTCCAACTTCCAGTATAATGACTAGCGGTAAACATTCAAAACTCTTAACATTAAAATTACTTAAATATTCGCAAAAATTATGGAAGAATATTTAAAATAATATAAAATAAATAAATTTATTTAAATTATAGAATGTAATATTTTACATTCACGATGTATATTAACATCAATTGTTCGATTAAATTAGTATCGTCTTGTGAATTATTTTTGATGTAAAGACAAACTTCTATTAGTAATAAATACTGATAAAAATTTAATATAAGACTATTATAAGAATAAAATCTCTTTCAATTTGTGGTAATTTATAGGCCAAAGAACTGTTAAACTCTTCGAGCATCAACAGAAAGTTTAAATATATAATAAGCTTTTATTTAGCGATACCAAAACTTCTGTGAGTTTTTATTATTTTTTAAAATATTTATCAAAGGTATGAATTATAAATATATCAATAACACCAATAAACGAAATAAAATTTAATAATAAAAATCCAATTTATTACATTAATAATAAACAAGCAATGTTTTTAGTTTTTGAAAATATGACATTGAGAAACTATCACGAACAAAAATTGTTATAGAAATGAAATTATTCCATGATGATAATCATGTTTATAATTTTCGAATTTTTTATTCTAATAATAATTAGTTTATTTCATTTATTCCGTTATTTTTTGTGTATGTACTATATTATTTTTGTTGGAGAAAATATTTAGAAAAAAAGTTATTTTTAATGTAATAATTCATTTTGTTTCAACTTTTTTGCACAAAATGATGATAATATTTTTGCAAAATATATATATGATATGATATTTTATATCAAATACTATAAATATTTTAATAAACGAAACCCATTAATAAACAGCGCACCTTATTTTACGAAGAATTTTATACTATACAAGATTACTTTAACGTTATATCTTTTAATGATAAAACATATATTTTATGCAAATAATGTTGAAATTTCTATAAAAATTGTTTTTCGTACTAAAAAATTTGGATGAAAAAAATGTTATTGCTTATAATAATGATAAGCAATGTCCATCAATAAACCGCGCAACAAACTTATGAGAAATAAATAGCAAGCGAATTGTTTGTTGAAGTTATTGGAGCAATAAATAATTTGCTAAAAATAATGATTATCAAATCTTAATTATAAATTAACGCTATTTCTTAAAATGAGGAGATAAGCAAAATAAAAATAAAGCAAATTTAATTAGATAATTAAGATTTCTTTTAAATTTCTTAAGATTAATAATTTTTAAATTTTCACATAACTAAAAAAAAATTAATTAAATAAATTTAGAATAATTCCCGTTCGACTTATAAATTTGACTGAAGATCCCGTAAAGTTAAGGAAAAACCAATCAGTTGGGAAATTCGTCAGAGCAGTCAAAGAAACTGCCACAGAAGCAAATTCTACTACTAGTTGTGTTAACAGTAAAGCTAAACAGAAAAATTTAACAACACAGGAATTTGAACAATTATTTAATTGGGAAGATATTAACGAGGAAGAAAAAGCAACTTTAGTACCTTTACTTTATAAATATAGACACATTTTTGCGAGTAACCATTCAAATTTAGGGTTGTGCACCTGGATAGATCATGAAATTCATACAGGCCACCAATACATCAAGCCCCATATCGCATTCCTTATGCACAGAGGGAGAAATTAGATGAAATTATAGGAGAACTTTTGGACAACGGTGTAATTCAACCATTGAATTCACCTTGGTCAGCCCCAGCACTGTTGGTGAAGAAAAAGGATGGGACACAGAGGTTAGTGATCGATTATCGCAAATTGAATAAAATTACCCGTATAGATCCTTACCCTTTACCTCAGATACCTGAGACACTTAGCATGTTGGCCAATACAAAACCCCGAATGCGCATGCATGAATTTAATGAAAGCGCGGAATTCTTCTCCCACATGCAAATAAAATTAAAAAAATTAAAAATTCTGATATTAAAAAAAATTTTTTTAAATCTGGAAAAATTAGAATTTTCCTAATTTGCTAGGTCTTCCCTGATGCACTCATAAAATTGAGTTTTTCTTTCATGTTGTTTTGTATTTTCTTTCATGTGACACCAACCGGTTGCTGACTGTTGATATAGCATGTAGTGGCCCGCTTAATGTAGCAAACAAATGTATGTGGCCCGGGGGAAAAAAGATTGAGAACCGCTGCTTTAAATTGATTTCTAGTTAGACCTCTGTAAAAATTTTATTATATAAAGTTCAATTACTTCATTCTGAAGCACATTTCTACTGACTAAATACAACAATTATTATTAATATACATAGATTATTTAAAAGTTTATATATAAAATAAAACCATCATAAACTGAAAGTTATGGAAGTACTTAAAACAGAATAGAAAGATAAACTCTTCCAACAGAGCCACAACATTAAAGGTCAAATTTGAGTTCTCCAGTAGTTCTTTGCTCCTGAAATTTCTACAGGAAATTCTGGGAAAGACTTCTTCAGGGAAATTTACTGGAATCTCTTCACTTCCAGGGATCTGATAATCAAGTATAGCCATTCCAGATAACATTTTGAGTTCTTTTGTTTTCAAGCTGATTTCTCTCTGTCACTTGTGTTCCTTTTGTGTCAAGTTTTTTTTCTCTTGTTCCTTACCCTTAGTTTTTTTTATATCTGCTTTCTCTCACTTGAATCAGTATAGTAATAAGTAAATGAAGGGAAAAACAAGGCAATTAAATGATTAATCATTTATTAAATATATCAATGTTTTGTTTACTAAAATAAAACAAGTACATAAAGGTTATCTGATTTCTTTAAAGACAAATTACTAACTTTATAGTTAATAGGTGAGATCCATGTCTCATCTCCTTTGATCTTGTTCAAATTCTGACATTTGGTAAGCATAAATTATTGTGATAAAATTGCCATATATGCTGCTTACATAAATTACCTGTAAGATGTAAAATATGTGTAAAAATAATACTTTTTAATTGAGTTATGTTTAATAATGTTGCTAATGATTATAATTGATACCATTGCGTTCCTTTCTTTTTTCTTTTCTGTTCCGACGAACTATGAATCGGCCTTAAGTCAATTTATCCTAATTCTTTATATACAGAGTGTATCTTACCACCCATACCACTCTTTTCTTTCGGATTGATTGATTAATTACATTATTAATAGTATTGTTATCATTTGTTACAGTGGTATTTTAATCATTGTCACAATATTATTTTATTACAATGCAAGTTCCATAAATCATTTATAATTTGTTTTTAATATAAAAATTTATTTAATTTACTTGTTCCTAAGTGAATTTAATAAGACGGTTTTCTTAATTAAACATATAATTAAATTAATTAAATTTTCCATTAAATTAATAACTAACTAAATTGAAGTAATTTCTACATTTTTATTAAACGGCTAATAATTTATTAATCTCTATCCTTCTACTGTTTAATGAATAATAAGTTTAAAAAAAATTATCATTGTTATTTTAAAAATAGATATAATCGTTTTTGTATGGAAAGTTAAATGAATAAATAATGAAGATAAATTAGTTTAAAAAGATATTTTAAAAGATACAAAAGTGAAATTTGTTTTTAGGATTTCTCTTAATGTTTTTAAATGAATTTAAACCGTTCTGTTTATCTTGTTAATCACGAAATCTTGTTAAGTTAACGAATTTAAAATTTTCGATATACCGTAAATTAATACAAAGCTTCTTCTTTTTTTTTTTTTTTTTTTAATAAATTTTTAATTATTATAATTAATAATTATATTTATAAAAAAATTATTTAAATTTTTTTAAACTACTTAAATTAGGTTTTCTAAATTTAAACACGAAATTTTATTAAAGTTCGTCTTTGCTTTTAACGTTTTATGTTCGAAAATATTTTAAAATAAAAATAATCCAGTGGTTAATGGATGGACTTACAAAAATGTTTCGGAGTAGACATATTTCATATTTTATGAAGCACTTTAATTTTATTATTATTATTATTTTTCCCTATGTATTGTTCTTAAAAGTTTTCTGATGGTTTCAAATATTCTTAGCTTGCACTCTTAAGGAAAGTAAAACTTGCAAGATCACCATGCTCTCTATCTCTCTGTCGGTTTATTTACTTCTTTGTCTAATAACTTTTGAACTACTTAGTAGATTTTCACGAAATTTTGCAGAGATATTCTTCCATTAAAGCTAATTTTGTATAGTTTCATTTAAAACTCTAGCTTTAACTGTTTTAGAATGGTGGGCATTCAAACTTCTGAGATAATCTTTTAATATATCCCGAACTATTAGCGGATTTCTAAGAAATTTAGCAGGAAAAGTAAATCTTTGAAATCAATCTTGATGATACGCAAATTAATCTATTAAAAATTTTGATTAAAAATTAATTTAATGATTAAAAAATGGTTGCCGTTTAAACTTAAAAATGTTTCTCCCTGATAACTTTTAAACTACTTGATTAATATTTATAAAGTTCAGCAGATTGATTAAGCCACTAAATTCGAATTTAAAACAATATTAATCAACTTTGTAAATTCATCTTAAGATTTTTAATTCATGTAGATTTAAAAATGGCGGACGTTAAATCTTCTGAGGCTCCCAGTAATAAAATTATTTAATAGATTTTGATAGCATTCAACTTAATGGCATATTTAATTATTCCAAAATAAAGGATACGTTTGAAAAGTAATCAATTATTATTTCCAGTTATAAAAATAATAAATTTTTATCTTTATTCCAATTTCATTCATAATTATGTTAATAAGTTACTAAATAAAGAATTTTTAATCAAATTGCAAAAATTAGAAAAATTTCTACAATAAACATCACTTATTATATGCAAATTTAAGTATAAATAAAGAAAAATATGCGATCGAAACTCAAATTATTTAATTAAAAATATTTTTAAAGTTATAGTATTGATCGATCATCCGTGATTTTTTTTAAAAAACGTAAACATCGAATTTTATGGCCTCTTAGATTGAAGAAATAAAAAAACATCTCATAGAAAACATACTTTAACTTGTTCACAGTTTACACTTATTGATTGCACTCTAAACTTTCCGATTTTAACAAGTTTGCGGTCAAAAAATTTCAAATATAATTGTTAAAAATCACAACAAAAATGGACTCTTATCTGTAGTAAGCACTTGAATGAACTGATGATATATCTCAAGTGAAAAAATCTCTCTTTCTTTCTTAAGATCAGAAGTAAAAATAAATTCTTTTGTTAACTAGAAAGTTAAATAAATAGAATTCTCGATTTACATTTAACAAAGAAGTTTCTTTACCTTATTGTTTGTTTAAAATACAGAATTGATCCAGAATTCTTTCTTTATGGAAGATCAAAAACTGTATGTAATTTGAAAGTAATTGCAAATTATACACACTGTCAACTTCTTTAAGATTAATTCATCACGTAGCAGTATTGATATTAAACATTCTGGAAGATTATTACGAAAATGAAATAAAAAAATGATTGATTTTTTTATCATCACAAATCAGAAAATTACATTAGTTTCTCTCACTTTAAAAATAGCATACAAAGAATATAAATTCTACTTTTTTTAGCTTCATTAATCGATACAAAAATTCTCTACCTCATTAAAAATGATTTCTGAAACTTAAGCAGAATTTTGATTTCTGCTTCTAAATGTTGTTAATGAGAAAAATTTCCTCTGCTTAATCTTCGTTGTAAATCAAATAAAATTGCGATACTGTAGAATTAAATGCTGATTAAATTTAGAAGCGTTAATTGTACTAAATTAAAGGAACTCAAAGTTTTAATGTTTGACTAATAATTTCGTTAGAAAATATTAAATTAATTCTTTCTTATAATAAACCTATTTTCATTAGAAAAATCGCTTCCGATCGCAGTATTGTCGACACTTTTACAAAGAAGCGATGTAAACAGTTATAATTTAATTTTTCCGATAAATATAACAAAATAGCGAAGATATAACGTCTAACTTTTATGTAAGTCAATTTATTTACCGTTATATCATCAAAAATTAATGTTAACCTTACTCTGACTGATCTTTAATCCTTTCATTTTTGTCCGATTTACTTCGAAATTTATTTATCAATTTATCGAAGTTGAATAAGATAGAACGTTGTTAAATATGGTAGTATCTGTAAACCGAATCGATTTTCGTTTAAATCGATTCTTGACACTTTAAAGTAGTAATTTTTTATAGAAACACAATTTATAATAATACTCTTATGGTAGAAATTTTTTCGAAATTTATCAATACATCAACTCCTTCTAGAAAGAAAATTATCATGTACATAAAACTTTGTATATATTATTTTTACTCTATATTTTCCCATTAACAATACAATCACTTTTCTCAAAAAAAAGCAGACTTTTTCTATAATTCTCTATTTTATGTGTTAATAAATTTGCAAAACAATCACTTGAGATCATGTACATAACTTTTACATGGTCTTAAAAAATTTTTATAGAGAGTAAAAAAAAATAAGATGGTATCATTAGCATTATCTAAAAATCTAGAATGTCGTAAATTTTAAAATATATCGTAAAAGAAAAAAATTATCGCATAGAAAATTGTCTAACAGATTGACTTATTTTAAATAATCCTCTAGAAATTAGCTTAAAATAATCTTTTAAATCTAAAATATGGAATAATGAATTTCTGAATGTGATATTAAAATTCATGTAAAGAATATTTTGCATCTTTATCCCACATTTGAATAGAAAATTATAATTCTCTAGTTGAAAAGTTGAACAATAGAATATTTATTACAATAATTAATAAGCTAAACATATAATTTAATTCATTATATCAAGAAGATTGAATTATAAGAATGTTCTGAAGTTAAAAGGAAATTTTTTTTAAATTCCGAATGATTAATTCTTCAAAATTAGGTGATTTTTATGCATTTGAATATCTATAAATGAGGCGATTTTATGAGCATGCCTACAGAATTGAACATTTACATAATTAAAATTATTTTTGGCATACTATCAGGTCATCCCAAAAATATTATCACATTAAGTTTTGAAAGGATATAAAAGATAAATCACTTGCTAGTTTAATCAAATAGAGGAGAGTGGGTCAAAACCGGATAGGCGGATCAAACCGCTTATCCAGTTTTGCCCCACCCGAGATATAGAGAGATAGGCGGGTCAAACCGCCTACTTCTATATCTCCATGATGACCACTGCAATCTAGCAGCGAACTCACAAACTACCTCTAAGCCAGCATTATGCCCGTAGGAATTAAATTGAAAACGATGGTTGCACCATCGTCTCCAATTCAATTCTTACTGGGATCATCACGAACATACAGGGTATCCGGCTTGATCCGCCTACTCGGTTTAGCCTTACTTTACCCTATATATTCTCCATTTAAATCAATAATACTCTTCCAACGTTGTGAAAACTTTAAAAATTCATGTTTAGACAAGCTAAGACATGTTTGAACAAGTACAGTATAAAAAAAGACATTATTTTTGGGATAATCTGATATTAAACAAAAAGTTATTTTCTGTAAATGTTCTAATCTATTACAAAATCCCGTGATATGTGGAAAATCACTTATAGGCAGAAAATATTGAGGAATTAAGATACACTCGTAAATAGCTTTACAAATAGCCATATAGTTCAATATCTGAAAAAGATAGTAAGTCGAATAAAATTACAATAAGAAAGTTTCGAGTAAATAAAGTTTTAGATCATTATGATGAAAGTGAATAATAAACATTGTTTTGTTGTTTGCTAGAATTTAGAAATGACCATTTGGCTGATGATTTTATTTTCTTAAATCGTTAACTATAATCGCTTCCAAGCAGTAGCAGAAATTTCGATTTGCTTTGCTTTAATTTATTTTATTTTTACATACTGAATGTTTCTCTAATGGATAACATTTATTTTATTTTTTTAACTTATATGATCTCTTTAAGAAAGAATCTTCTAACGATATATGCAAGCATAAGTCGCAATTCTTAAATGGAGTTTAAGCAAAAAAAAAAAAAAAAACTTGGATATAAATAAGTGAATTGCTTATATTTAAAGTTGTATCGAAGTCAGCTGAATAAATATCTATAATAGGTTTAGGGAGGGAAAAACACCGGAAATTTTGGCATAATCCGGCCAAAATGAAGAATGCAAAAATTTCTAAACAACTTTAAATAAATTAAGAACTACACCTATTCCAAAAAATTGGCATAAAACAAATAAACAGTACAGATATAACAAGAAGAGTTCCTAATGTCCTTTAATTTTATTCAATTTTGTTGAAATTTTCAGGGGATCTTAAGTAATCTAAGGAGCATTAATATACCAAATGTCAAAGAAGACATTGGTTAAACAATACGATCTATAGAGCTGTCCGCAGGGGATAAAAAAGAGAGAGAAGATTTATTTTAATATCCTCATCTCGCTTTATAATCTTTTAATTAGATTTGAAGCTTCAAAATTTGGTATTTTATATCCTACTGAATACTCCTCTGAAATTTAAATGTCAGATAAATAATAATATAGCACAAACAGACATAAGAAAGAGTTGAATTTAGTTGTAATGATTCTTGTAATAAGAGACAATCAGTGACTGCTGTGCTGTACTCGGCTTTGAATCACTGTCATGCCTCTTAATAGCTATACAATTTCCACTTGGAGGTTCAGCATTACATTTAGAAATAGAAAGCAAATAATATTGCAAAATAACAAAAATTATTCTAAGAGTAATCCAAAAATCATTAGGAAAAGACCACAAAAGTTTAAACATCTGCAATTTTAATTTAGTTGAAAATAAAATTTTAATTAAATTGTATCATCAAGATCATCGCCCATGACCTGATGATCCTGCTAAATTTCATAAAAATCCATTAAATATTTCAAAATATATTAAGAGAGAATCATAAAAGTTTGAATATCTGCCATTTTTTAAAATTGAAGATAGCAGAATTGAAAATGAGACGTCGAAGTCGATTTTAATAGCAGAACATCTCTACTTAATTGCATGAAAATCTACAAATTAGTTTAAAATGATAGTTAAAAAATATAAAACAAGCAGTAAGAATGATAATGCTATAAACTTCACTTTCGTTTAGAAAGTAGGCTAATAATATACTATTCATAAAAATTATCTTCTCTAGCAACAAATATATAAATGTATAATGATGGATGTGATTGAAAATGCAAAATTTTCTTTATGTTCACTTTAATAGGGCACTGAATTATTCATTCTTTCATATTTTAGATTTACAGACTAAAAAAACTGGTTCATAAATTACACATAAAATAATTTTTCCGCATTAGGAATTTTTCGACGAAATACAATACTTTTGTAATTTTTTTGTCTTTCGTAATTTTATTAAATTTATATTGTTATAAATTTTCGAAAATACTAACGATATAATTTTATGCTGCTTTATAATAATATCTTTTAATATAATCTTTAATATATGCTGATATCCAGCAAGAATCATAATTTCGGTTACTTTTAGAATAATCTAAAGTTTTATTTACCCCTCTTGCTCTAGAATCTCTACATGCATATTGTATTCTACATCCGATCGAAGTTTGTATACTAGAATAATTATAAAAACAATATATATAGCTTTTTTAATTTATCTGAAATTAATTTGTAATTCTTCCATTTTTATGCAAACAGTTCAAATAATCTTACTCAAAGAAATGAGTATGAGAAATTCTACATTAGAGCTCAATAATTTCGTTCCTAGAAACGTTATCGTTCTTTAATCTAGCTGATATATTTTTACTTATTGATTATTATAATTCTCTCTTAAAGCTTATTTTCAGTTATAGATAAAAATAATTCATTTTGCGTATTTTATGAACTACTTATTATTGATTTTTAAAGTTAAAACAACTAACTTGTATTTTTTTGCAAATTAGCGTGGGTTTAGTTAATTATAAAATTATTTTTTTTTTTATCGAAAATAAAATAAAAACAAGTAAAACGAGTTATTTATACACTCATTGTTATTCATGAAACTTTTTTTTTGTTTTTGGATATTTTTTTTTCCTGGTAACAGTATTTACTTCTTTAATGCATGCATTCAAGAACTCAGAATACTGATTTTCTCTTTAGCTTGATTCTGATGCTTCTCGAAGAAAATTATAAATCAAAATGCTCAATTTTCTTCGTGATTATCAGAAAATCATAAACGTGACGTTTAAATTTGGAAATTTCAGTTTTGAATGGATAATTCAATATTAATTCCACTGATTTTCAAAAAATTCGCATTGCATTCCGTTTGCGAATTGTTTTATATTATGCAGTAAAATAATCAAATTATAACAAATATTAATCACATTCTAGTAAAAACTATTATAATATTCGTTAATTAATTAATAGAATATACAGTTTTAATATTTATTTATAGCAACAATTTAATTAACAAGTTAATCTTATAAAATCAATTAGAATTACGAAAGTAATGGCTACTAATGAGAATTCTTGAATTGTAAAGTGAAATTTTCATTATTTGTTTTTGTTATAAACCTATAGATAGAATATAAATCATACAACAGCAAAATTATGAGAAAACGGATTATATGCACTATAAATTAACGAATCATCTGCATTTATGTTGCTGCACTTATTCAGAATAATTCAAATTCTAGAAGCAAACACTTAGAACTAGTATATTAATCCATATAAAGAATCCACGTAAAAATGAAAACTGCTGAAAGTTTTGATTCGTTTCTTTTATATAGACAAAAACGTAGAAATAAATTTACTTTGGTTTAATCCTATAAGCTTAATGTTAAGTATTATCAACAGAAAATTGCTGAAAACTATTAACTGTATTAGATTTATTCTTTATTTATGAAAAACATTAAATATGTAGTTGTGCAGAATTTTAGCTTTTGAACAATTACACAACTTATTTATTAGATTTGATGTCATAAAAACAAAAATAATCGTCGACTTCAGCTGTCAATTGACACTCACATAGGTAAAAAGAAAGGGAAAAAAATAAAAGGAAAATAGATTACAAGATTATATTGAATAATGAAATAAGCAATAACTGGTAAATAAAATATTTCCTAAAAATAACTACATCTAACATCTTGCACAAAGCAGCGACAAACATAGAAAGAATAAAAGTGTTTTTGCACAGAAATCTCAAACAGGCTAGCAAAAATAAGAAACCGAATTGATTTTTTTTTTCCTTTTAATGTTTCTTTTCCGGTGTTATATAATTTATAAAACATATTACAGGCTATTTTTTAAAATATATATTTATTAAAAATTATTTCTTTTCGTATAGATAAAATATTCGTTTAAAAATATTATGAAAAAATTATCGCCATAGAACTGTGTAGAAATGTATGAAAGTAGGTTAGAAGACATTACTCAATTTTTATAAATCTAATTTTTATATCCAATGAAGACAAAATACTAAATAAAATCATATAATACTCCGTAAAAAATTATACATATTTAATTAACGTGAGTTTAACTTTACCTAATGATTATTTTACACAATTTCTAGACTTCATTTTAAGTGAGACAAGCTAAAAAACAAAATTTAAATTGGAACTATGCTGTGAATTTAAGGGTAAAATGCATTGATTATCTTTCTAATGAATACATCAAATTATTTAAATAAATATTTAAGTTAATCTTTTAATATGATAATACGACAATTAACTCGAAATAGAAAATTTTATTATATTAGTAGAAGATAGATAAACTTTGCTAAATTCAAAATTTAAAATTTATTTATAAGAATGAATGACAAATATATCAACCATATTGGTTTATTTTTGTTTAACGTTAACGATACTCCATTAACAACAGTAATAACAATAGATAAGAGTGAGTGTTGTTTTATTTTTCTTTTAATCCAAACACCTCTTTCCTGAAATCTGTTTCGGTTGTGGAATGCGATAAAAATCAAACTTAGAAAAAATTCTCAGATTTCTTATCTTAAAAGACGCTTTCTAAATAGCAGAGAAGTCGCATTATTTTAAAAATGTTTCTATTTTTTTTATATATATATAAGTATAATGCAAGGTGTTTGGCACTTGGAAACTGTCTTTAAGCTTGAGGAATTCGAGAGTGTTCTGAATAAAAAAAAATGCTGGCTTTTATCGCATTCCATTTCCAAAAGGCATTTTAAGAAAGACCCTAAGTTAAAAGAAAAATAAAAAGGTTACTCAGTTTTTATATTTAACATAAGGATGTATAACAAAAAAATCTTTGTTTTAAATTCCTCTTTTTGCCCTATAATCTTCCAATTCTTCTAAGTCAACGCACCGATGCTATCATTATATATGTTTATACTACTACAGTGATAAAAAATAATTTTTATTTCTATATTTCCCAATATGCTAACAAAATCTCATCATTAAATATGATTTGCTATCATTTCAAAGATATACAACAAGACAATTTTTAATATGACGTAATCCAATAATCGATGAATGACCGAATTCCAAGGTTCCTTTCTTCAATTTTTCAAGAGAGTTCGGCTTATTGATCACCATTCTTCATCTTTCCGGTCCCATGATGGATTTGACTAGTCAGTTATGGGAATTTACTGATCCGCGGTAGTATATTTTGTTGTGCGTATTGAATGTGACAAAACTAGCTACAGTTGTAACAATCCGAGAATAAATCATTATCGACTTCAAATCGAAAGAAAATATAGATGCTTATGTTTGACTCCACACATGTCAACTTTGAGAGTGATGAGTATGTTTTGTAAACATTCTTAGAATCTGTTATGAAATGTAACAATTCTTAAATTTATATAAGCGTAACTACAGTAAATTTGACATTATTCCTTCTTGAATCCTTTTTATGCAGCAATGATATTCATGATAAGCCTGATTTCTACCGATTTTTAATCTTATTTTATAAAATTAATAAAATTCTTCATTTGTAATGTATTTTAATGTATATTTGTATAATATTTTTAAAGATAAACGATGAAATCTCCTATTTTATATTATTTATTAAATTAATTGTATTTTATAATCTTAGTTATTGAAATTGTCTTTTTTCTTTTATCATTAAATTTGTTATTACGCAATTCTTTCATAGGATATAATATTTAATGCATTTCCTAAAAAGTTTATTTCTCTCTTGTTAATACTTTTAATTAGTTTTATTATTTTTTTTAGCTTATTTTCTTCATTAGTTAGCCTTCCATTACACTTATCCAATTTTCCCCATTTTCTTTGAATATTTTGCTCTCATTTTTAGAATTTAAATGTAAATTCTGTAAAAAGTAATACTCAAATACTATTTTTTATTGAAATATTAATTTTACTTTTCTATAAATAATAATTTTTTTTCTAATTTTGTTACATTATAGTATCTGAAAATTTCTTTGCAATTTTTATTTATTTTTTAACTTGATTTAATATTACATAATGTATTTTGGCTGCTGATTGACAATAATTATTATCTTTGAATCTTTTATCTTATTTTAAGTCAGTTTTTAATCTTCGCTCATTATTTTTTGTTTATGCAAGAATATAAAAACATTATCTCTGCTTATTCTATCCCAAATTATCTATTCTGTTTACAATATTGCACTTGCATTCTTTAATCGACTGATATTATTTTAATATCGTTTAAGCTCAGAATTGACAGTTTATAATTCTATAGAATACCGCATAAACTTGTGTACTGAAAAATTATTAAGCCATTCTGACATAAACTTCTCAGACTGAATAGGAAATGCATTCTAACAGATTTTCCTATCATTTTCTGTGATGGTAGCTATAATACCGACTCGACTAGATCATTTAGTTAAAGAGAGTAATCTTTTTATTAAAACTCTTATCTTTGTCGTATAAAATAGGTTTTCTTTTTTCTAGCATTTAAATTTTTTGTTGTTGATTATTTAAATTTTACATTGATCCAGAATTGTTCCATGGTTGCAATCATCTAACATAACATTCCCAAACTATTTCGGACTATCGTAGTTTTGTGTTTTCTTGCATTTTAACATCTCTTACCTTTCAATGCACCTTTCAATCTTCTAAATCTCTCAAAGGAGCGATAGGTCCTTTGGGAGTCGCTGATCTAAAACAATACAATTATCAAAAGTGGTAGTGATTCTAAGCCAAGTGGTAGGTGTCTCTAACTGATTCTTATTATATAAGTAATTACGGCCAATTCAATGCGCTATAACGTTAGTTCTATAATTGAATTCGAGAAAAGTATTCAATAAAATACCGACTGCAAAATTTGAAGCGTCAAATCAAATAAATAAAAGTACTAGAACAGTTTAAAACTGTAAAAATCGGCAAAAAAGCGTCACTTTACTTCTTCTTTTCCTCCCGCAGACACCTCTATAAATCGCATCGTTCAACCGATATCGATGAAATTTGGAATGTAAATATATATTAGATTACTTGAAGTCCCCTGAAAATTTCAGTACAATCGGTTCAAAATGAAGGGGGAAATGTGAATCCGTTTTCCATCCGTCACTTCGATATATATTAGATTACTTGAAGTCCCCTGAAAATTTCAGTACAATCGGTTCAAAATGAAGTGGGAAATGTGAATCCGTTTTCCATCCGTCACTTATCTGGTTATATACATATCTGGTTAATATTGCATTTCTTAAGCAATTTTGACCAAATTTGGAATTTAGGCATATCTTAGCTCAATTAAAATCTTCTAAAAATTTTGACTCAATTGGGCTAAAATTAAAAAGATGGTAGAAGTGAATGATTCTCTTCTCTATAAATATCTTTATACGTCACATCGTTCAATCTATTTCGAACAAATCTAGAATGTAAAAGCTATCGAAAACTTTCTGAAAATTCAGCCCAATAAGAAGGGAATAGGAAATTCTTTAATCGTGAATTCTTCTATAGATCAACATCGCTCAATCGATTTAGAGAAAATTTGAAATATGCATGTCTATTATTTTATTAAATGTTTCGTAAAAATTTCAATTCAAACGGATTAAAACTAAAGAAAATATTTAATGATACATTAATATACAATTAATAATTTCTGAATTTCTCACAGAAATTGTTTTCATCTAAAATGTAAATGATATCCAATAAAAAAAATCTAATGTATAAAAAATAAGCCAAGTACAATACTAAAATATTTGTTGCAATTTACTTTTGGCTGCTTGCTTGACGATTTAAGAAAATAAAACAACATCAAAGAGGCAAACAAATTGTAATAAATATTTCCAATTTCTTAAATAGTACTGTACTTGGTTTATTTTCTTACATATTAGATCTAATTCATAAAAAAAATTCGAAATTTGAAATCGTTGTATTTGATTCCAATAACTACAGATGTTTACTGTTTAATTTCATTCATATATACAGGGTGAAGAAAAACTTCGTCATAATATTTTGTGTATTGATAGAGGACCTCAAAACAAGCCGAAAATATCTAATGAACATATGGTCTAAATGGCATCGTTTTTGAGTTGTAACCCTTTAAAGCTAGCCAATCATCATTGAGTAAACAAATCGACATGACGCGTCGAGTTGCCAAGACGCGTCGCATTGCGTCGCTTTCCTACTGATTTCCAGGTTAGTAAGACGGCGATACTTAGTGGCAACGTGACGCGTCATGACGCTTTGTAAAGTAGATGATGATTGGCTAGCTTTAAAGGGTTATAACTTGAAAACGGTGCTATTTAGACCACATGTTCATTAGACATTTTCGACTTGTTTCGACATCCTCTATCAGTACACAAAATATTACGACGAAGTTTTTTCTCACCCTGTATATATATCATTTATTATTATAATTAAAAATTGATTAAAACAGAACAATTTTTTAGACATTTTTATAAATTCGCTTGATATAATTTACCAAAAGTTATTCAAACAAGTTATTTTAACAATCAAGTAAATAGTACTGACATATGACATCTGTAACAAAAACATTAGTATTAATTATAATATATATTTTCGGTATTTTGCAACTTAATTGCAATTAATATTACAATATTGGATATACGTCTTTCAAATTATCTAAACTGTATCAAGAAAATTGGGAAAAAATTGTCTATTTGAAAGATTTCAAGAAGCAAACAAGCAACAAATTGTCTATTTTCCAAACATGTCAGCTATTATGAAATTATTAAAGATATGAAATTAAAATGCTTACGATAAAAGTCATCTTCAATGGCCTGTGTTTTAATTAATGAATTTCATAAAAATTAATCAAAGTAGGTCAAAAGTTATCAGGGAGAAAACCTCACGAATTTAAACGTCCGCCATTTTTAAACGGTCGACTCTATAGGATTGAAACATGCAACTTCTTAATGGCAGAACATCATCGAATTTCATGAAAATCATATTTATTATTCAAAAATTATTAGTAGGAATCAGGCAGACCAGTTTGATAATTTTACAATTCTTACTTTCCCTAAGAAAATAGACTAATGAAATTAGTATTTATGACTATTTATTTTATTTTTCAGAATTGTTAATTAAATATTTTAGATTTTATAAAATAATAAAGAACAATTTTAATGTTTTTTATTATTAAAGTAGAAAAAAAAATAAAAACAGAAACTTCAAAACTTTACTTTTTATAACTTTTTATATGTGAAAACAGTTTAAGACAGAAAATAATTAATAAACTTATGTTATTTTTTTATAATACTGTATACAGAAAGTAAAATTATTAAAGATCTAAATTAAATTTCAGTTAAATAAACAAGTTCTTCAAAAAAGAGCACTACAAACATCTTATTGCTTTTCTTACTTGACTAAAAGTGCTACAAAATCCAATAAGCCAAGGAATTTTGTAAGTATTTGCATAAGTATAATATGAGCGTAATAAAACAGAAATAACTTCTGATGATAAATATTACTCGTTAAACTAACTATTAAGTCTTTTCAAGTAGTATTTAAAAGTAGTATTGCAAACATCTTTAATTCGAATGATTCTATCATATTTTCTCAGTGGCCTATATCATACTATAGCCAAACTGAAGAGTTGAACAGTTTCTCTGCAATAAGCTATAAATCTTAAGATTAGAAATTTTAATTCATCGTAGAATTCTAAAGATAAAATAATCAACAAACTCTTAAATCAGCATAATCACGTGAATATGTCATCAACGTAATGCCCAGTTAACGGTTAGACTGATGGTTCTACTATTATGACAGATATCAAGATAGAACTGTGCTTAATTTAATTATTCTGGAAAATGAATTTCATTAAATAAGTCGTAACACAAACATCTGTTGATTAATAAGTTCCAAGCATTTTAAATTAGATATTTTATCGAATTTTAATTATTTAAAAAAAAAATTGTTTGCTCTTTGTTTGTAAAGTAAACATAAAAGTAACAATAACAACAAAATATTTTTGTTCTAGGCGATTAAAATTATATTTTCGTGTTAAAGTTTAAATGATTTTTTTTAATTTTTAAATTATTTACTTAATTTATTTTTAAGAAAAAATAAGTAATATTTTTCTTGGTTTTTTAATAAACAACTTAATTATTGTTAGTGAACGCAAACGATGATAAAAAATGCAAACGTAAAAATAATTAAATAATATTTTTAG
>AYEL01059627.1:0-44856 GCA_000484575.1 Olivierus martensii | reverse complement strand
TTAAAAAATATATATATATAAAATTAATTTGAATTTTATGCAAAAACTGAAATTCTTGAAATATAATTTTCCATAAAAATTATCTCTATAATAAAGATTCGGAAACTTCAAATATAATAATTCTTCCGATCTAAATTAATTTGAATTTTATGCAAAAAGTGAAATTCTTGAAATATAATTTTCCATAATAAAAATTATCTCTATAATAAAGATTCGGAAACTTCAAATAAAATAATTTATTTGCAAAGCGTACTAGTAATTAATTTATTAAAAAAAATTAAAAAAATTTCACTAGTAACAAATATCGAGAGTAATTTTAAAATTTAATTAATCGTTTAATGTTAAATAGAACGAAGCATCATCTTTAATGTTTATAATGCATAATACGGTAATCGTGATTGTTACCATATAGCAAATTATGTTAAATAATAAGGAACGATATCTGTAAACTGGCATGTTAATAACAAGGTTCATTAACATCACTTTCCCAAAGAAAAAACTTGTAAAAGGAGTTGTTTCACATACGACAAGTCCTATAAATTAATGATCAGGACCTAAATTTTGATTTTAGTATTTTTATGAAATTTCACTGGAAGCACGAGTTTGAATATTATTTAACAGCCAGAGTTTATATTAATGGAAGTTCTCTTAAATTTTAATGTGCTCAGCCATCGTCCAATACTTAAAAAATTCATTTATACTGTTGTTTGGCAGTCAGCCCAGTTACAAAATCCAACTGATAGAAAACATTGAATATTTTTCTCAATAAAGTCAAAATTACAAATTTATCTTAATATCAAGACTTAGAATTTCCAAAATTGCCATTAAAATAATAAGATCTCCATCGATTTATTGCCATATTTTATAAGTAATCTTCGTAAATTATTAATTATATAAAAAAAAATATACGTACCTGCGAATAATATATTACAAAATTGCAAAAGTAAGAGTGTGATGCGTATCCTCTTTTCCATTTCACTCTGAGCAAGACGCGTCCCACGTTTGTTTACAAGCAAAACGTTATGTTCCCGTTGATCAGCACACTCATACTCACGTGACGTGCCGCTTTAGTTCGATAAACGTCCGTCATACGGCGCTTTAGCCGGTTACAATTTGCTAGCATCGAAAGAGAGTGCAAAAATGGTCGACTTAGGCCATCTGACTGGGTAATTCACCTTCACACTTGGCTGATTAAAACTTAGGCTATATCCGAAAGACTGTCACTTTATTACTAGAATTTAATATTAAACATGAGCAGGAAATATCGCGAGTTAAACTATTGTCCTTGGTCTATCGGAATGTTATCGCTTTAAACATTTTTACGGTTCTGTTTTAAATAGTTTATTGTTCAGTTCCTGTCTGCTACACGAAAGTGTTCGAGTTGAACAACATTCTTTAAAAAAAAAAAAAACAAAAAAAAATCAACTAGAGAACTAATAAAAGTGTCAAAAATTTAATTTAATCAGATGCTTTTCCTTAATTAATAATAAGCAAAATATCGCATTTTTTTATGTACAATGTTAAGAATAAAATTGAAATACAATTAGAAAAAAAAAAAAACAAGTTTAAGATATAAAATTTAACATGATTTTTAATGTTATAACAAAATGTTAATGGACTTCTAGAGTGTTTCTATTCTTAATTATTATTAAACAAAGGCTGCTTTTAATGTTCCAATTATTCTAAATTTTTAACCAAGAAAGTAAGAATTTCTGATTAGCAATGATCAGTAATCATTGAGAATTTTTGAGTTACAAATATTGCTATTTTTTATAAGAAAGAAAATGAAAATAATAAATTTATTTGACAACATCTGGAGAACAGTTCAAATAAAGAACATTCCGGTGATCTTCCGTAGTTCAGTATCTATTTTTGTGCCAGGCTCGATGTCATATCACGAATTTTCACTGTTCCTTATCTTTGCATGACGCAAGTTTTACTCGAATAACTTCCCAACATCTGTTTCTAATTGTTTCCTTCCGAGAACTTATTAGTGGTTTTTGAGAAAATCTCCGCGCTGGAAGCGCGAAAGAACCTTGGAAATTTCCGTGTTACCGACGACATTAATAAATGTCGTAAAGATATCCACCCATAATTTAATAAACAGGAAAGAAAAACGTCTTACTACATGTGTTATAGAAATTATTCAAATAAATATACGCGACGTTTTTTATACGTTTGACCAAGCATGACTCGATTCACGGAAGTCGTGCCTTTTTTTAACTGGAAATAAAAGTCCAAGTTCAGTAAACGTGTGCATGCATTGATATGACGTCGAACATTAAGCGAGATGTTAAAAAAAATGAAATTTTTAAAACGGTTTGTATACTTTGATAATTATAAGCTTCATCGAGAGTTCAAAGCTCGATATAGTGAGTGTATGTATGTAGTTAAGTCATTGTAAATATTTTTTCCAGATTGTAAATAGTATGTCAACTTTTTAATAACAATGGTTTTCCTTGTGAGTGCAGTTGATTTCGATAAGTGGCATTTAAAGCTAAATATTTTTGTTTTTACTGCATAAACATTATGTTTCTTTTCACTCCATATTCTAAACGTTCCTTCTTTTTTTTTTAATATTAATTATAGTTGTTGATTTTTACTGCATAAACATTATGTTTCTTTTCACTCCATATTCTAAACGTTCCTTCTTTTTTATTAATATTAATTATAGTTGTTGAGGATGAGAATGTTCGAATTTTAACTACCATAACTCTCTTTATTCTGAAACATTTTTGATAAGCAATCATATTTATACTCGATATATAACAGAAATGATTTTAAACCCAAAATTAATATTTAAAAATCTTTTTGAAACTTGATAACATTTATATCAAGAAAAAATTAGATTTTTAAATCGATTAACATAGAAACTTTTATATTTTTTTACCAAAAGAAAACGATAATAGAAAGAACTTTCGTAACAGAAGTAATTCATAATTTCGAACAAATGACGTTATCATTATCTCACATCGTATAAGGTTAAATCAGTAGAAAAGATTTCCTCCGGCAACAAAACTGGCAAAATAAAAGAAAGAATAGAGAGTAAGTAATGTCGCAAAAGAGAAGAATGCTTCGTCCAAGAAAGAAATGATTCTTCATCTAACTCCAGGCTATCCATCTTATTTTCTTATGGTTTTGTGATGGGTCAGTCACCTCCTCTTCATCCTTTGTAATGGTGTCAGTAGATAAGATGTTTGTAGAATGGTGTGGTGCGCGTATTGTATAAATTTAAAGCATTATCAGCCTTCCATTCTTTAGTTGGTTTTTCATAATTCATTTCGTTACTTTTGTATTTAATAAACTAAAAAAAATCTAGCGTGTGTAGAAATACATTCTATATAGTTTTCTTAAATAATTAAGAAACAAAATCCATATTTTGTAAGATAGAAAAATTAAATAAAGTTTAAGTTTTAAGACAACAATACACACGCTTTTTCAAACCACACACATACTCATAAAAATCCTATAACTTTCTAAATAGAATATTAAATCGTAAATAACTCGACATATAAAGAAAAAAATCGAACAGTTATAAATATCTTCTGATTTTTTACAACATAACTCAATGACTTATAGATAACGAACAAATTATATTAGAAAGAGTTTTTTAGACTCAATTAAGAAAGAATGAAGCCTATGTTTACAATATCTATCTTCACTCTTCTAAATGTTTACAAACTTCCTTTTTTATGAATGATTCACAATCTAAATAACTAATAACTTTTACCAAGGCTATTATAGAACTATTTTCGCTTTCCTTTTTTTTTTATTTTAATAGTTCCTAGTCACGAAGTATCGTCATTAAAGTAATGCGGTATCATAAATATTAAAATAATAATAATATATTTTTTACGTTCGATAAAAAATTATTTTAAATTTACAAAAGTTACAAAGTAATAAAAAACTGTTTTTTTAATTTTATATATATAGTAGCTGAATGTAATTCAAAAAATGTTTTATGTATTGTTTCTTTAGTAAATTCCAAAGTTGCTCACGACTGATCGAAATATATAAAATATATTTTAAATAAAGTTTTCGGTATTAAATGAAGAAAACTAAAGCGTCCAGACCGTCTCGGATTAACAGGGACAGTCCCGGTTTTTGAGTTTTTGTCCCAGCTTGAATAAAATGTCCCGAATTGTCCAGTTTTTTTATTTATAAGTAAATAATTCATATTAAAAAATTTAAAAAAAAAAAAAGATTAACTAGATTTGAAGAATTTTCCTTCCCAACTTTTATTATACGTAGAATATGGTCTTCCTAATAGATCCAATTTGGATGAATAAATCTGAAGAAAAAGTAATAGTAAAAAATTTATGTTTCTTTACTCTTCCTGCTTTCTATTTGGAAATTTTTAATAATTTATTTTTTCGTTGTTTTTCAAAAAAAAATTTCGATTTTGTCTAATCCACGCCCCCCATATCTAGGCCGTCCAGGATGAAGTTCAGAAAATTTGGTCACTTTAAGAAAACCATTCTATCCATTTTTTATTATTAAAAACATTTATCACATGGAATACGTCATTAAATAATGTCACATCTAGTGCCATCTTTCGGGAAGAAAACAAATTTTTTTTATTTTTAAATATAGTAACTGCGATTCGGTAAAAAATAATTTATGCAGTCACAAATAATTTATTTTATTTTGTAAAAAATTCGTAATGAACATCCGGACAAGAAAAATTACAATTTTATTAAAAAAAAGTCTTTTGTGCATTGATAACGATTAAATTTTTTAGTATTTCCCACAGTTTTTTACTAATAAATTATAATTACAGGAAGCTGATAGGAAATTAATTTTCTCTGGTGAAATTATTTTAATACTTAATTATTTTCTTTCTTTAAGCTATAGTGTTAAGATAATCATTAATTTTTTCGATTACGTGGGAAATAAAACGATGGTTACACATGATTTCAATTTGTTTATAGAAAATGTATTCTTGTATGATAATATACCTTAACACAAATTTTCTATAAGCAGTTTAACAAATTTGGCGTATATGATATAAACTGAATTTTTTTCTTTTTTTAGTTTTTTAAATTTTTAAAAATCTAAAGATAATTTAAAATTTAAAGATAATTTAATACAGGGTGAAGAAAACCTTCGTCGTAATATTTTGTGTACCGATAGGAACTTCGAAACAAATCGAAAATGTCGAATGAACATATGGTCTAAATGGCACCGTTTTCGAGTTATAACCCTTTAAAGTTAGCCAATCAACTTCGAGTACACAAAGCGTCACGATGCGTCGCTCTCCTCCTGACTATCGGATTAGTAAGAAGGCGAGCGACGCAATGCGATACTTAGTGGCAACGCGACGCGTCGTGACGCTTTGTAAACTAGATAGTGATTGCATAGTTTTAAGAGAGCGACGCAATGCGATACTTAGTGGCAACGCGACGCGTCGTGACGCTTTGCAAACTAGATAGTGATTGGATAGTTTTAAGAGTTATAACTCGAAAACGGTACCATTTAGACCACCGTGTTCATTAAACATTTTCGACTTGTTTCGAGGTCCTCTATCAGTACACAAAATATTACAACGAAGTTTTTCCTCGCCCTTTATTTATAATACTCTACTAGTTTATATTAAATTTTCTACAGTAGGCCAAATATATAAATAATAAAACTGAAGAATAAAAATAAAACGACAACTTAGCTACAAAAATTCTACACAAGTTCATTTTTAATTAAGAATAAATTTAAATATTATTGAAAAATTCCGTTAATTAAAATAGAAGCGCGATAAAATTAATAAGCACTTGAATTAAATAAAATTTTTATTATCTAAATAAATCATCTCTCCTTTTGATACGTAAGAATTTAAAGTTTCAATAATATTTAAGGTTTAGTATGTACTACCATTTTATTATAATTAATTTTATAACAATATATTGATGGGAGAGTCAATAAAATAAATTCAATTTTAGAAATACTTGGCGGGCCACGGGCCGCGTGTTGCTCATCCCTGAGCTACACAAATATTAACAAACAAAATATAAAATAGAATAAATTCGAATAAAAATCAAGTTGCAAACAATTGTTTTTAAAAAATTTGGTTTCAAAAATCAGTTTCCATTCTTTGTGACAAATGTCAAAGAAAAATGTTCTCTAAAAAAAGCAGAATATATCATCATTATAAAACAACTCTCGATGAGGACAAAATAGGCTCTGGATTTTTTTAAACACTTTATAGTGCTGGGATATACAATACAGTCAGGCCACTAAAACGGCCTCAGAAGGTTGTTCAATGATCACATTCTTACTTTTTTCATATTCTAGGATGGCAATAATTTCAAATCTTTTTAGCATGCACAGGATTTGTAAATATGCTATAATCACTTTTGCATCCTACCAATTGACATCATTAACTAATGACATCATCATCATGCCAAATCATTCTCATATCATCTAGCCAAAACCAAGTTGGAAAACTTGACAAGGGTTTGGTTAGAAGATAAACAGGATGGAAAATTATGAGATATTAGATAGTCCAATTTGGTCTATTGATTGTAAGTGGAATGAAAACAGCATACAAACAGATTCTAATACTACCTGAAATATCTTTAACAAAGTGTTAATAACTTCAAATAATTTGGATTAACCTTTTCCACTCCACCAACTTGGCTCCTTAAACACGCGCGCTTCGTCTTGTGCTCCTATAACTCGGCAGCTTAAGGCGTGTTGTAACGAAGCTAGTTTACGAGTCACTGGTGGTGTTAATAACTTCAAATAATTTGGATTAACCTTTTCCACTCCACCAACTTGGCTCCTTAGACACGCGCGCTTCATCTTGTGCTCCTATAACTCGGCAGCTTAAGACGTGTTGTAACGAAGCTAGTTTACGAGTCACTGGCGCTAGCGGAAAGTAGAGTTGAAATCCTGGCTACTTTACTGTCCACTTGCCGGCCACGTGACCCACTTCCGGCTTCTACTGCCCGTGTAAACAGAGACAAACCCATTAGCGACTAATCCCCAAGCTTCGTTCTAGCTGGAATTGCGCATTTCATTACTGTATTTTTTCTAGATATAATAGGTTCCACCAAATGAAGTAACTCTTCAAATTTTTCCACACTTAGTCTGAGGTGTCTTCTATATTCCTTGGGATCTTCATTCGCTATTTCGCGAACAACTGAATTTGATCCACTGTGAATTTCTCTACACATAATCCAATTTCTACATTTCCTTTGCTTTTTACCCTTTTTCTTAGCTAAGTCCCTAAGCTCTTCGCTTAAAATTATTATAACGGCGTCAAAAGCTTCTTCAATATCTGACATTTTAATTTCCCGTACAAAACGTGTGAACTTTGTATGCGACACACAATAGAAAATACAAATTGCCAGTAAACAGGTGCAGCTTCTACTAGTCACGTATAAATAATAACTTTCCCTTTAAGTCGACTCGCGACAAGTTCTAGCGGTCTACAAACTAGCTTCGTTACAACATGCCTTTAGACAAAATTTAAAGCCCATAATTTCATTATTTTTGGTTAAATCGAGGAAAAATGGTTAAAATCTCAAATTCTATCATATTTTTTATATTTCTGTCGTATTTCTCAAAAATTTGATTTTACGTTGATATTTTAATAAATTTTTAATTAATCCTTTAATTCGAACCTAATCTGAATCAATTAATACATTTGTGATCTTTGCGCTCCCAAAAATTCAATTATTTTTATTTTTTATAAAGATAAATATATCATTTGTCAAATACGAATTATTAAATATTAATATTTTACTTTTCATTTTGAAGTAATTTTTCAAATAATTTTATTTTCTGTTTCCTTTTTTATTATTATTTTAATTTTAACCAAGACTGATTGCATTTAATACTTTTCATCTGTTTACATTCACTTTTCTCTCATCTACTTCAGCTAATCTACTTTCCTCTTCCAATTTTAATTTATTTTTTTCCTCTATATTCTTATAAATATTTCCGGATTATTATTATTATTATTATTATTATTTGCATCGTTCATATATATTTTTTACAGGATATTATCATTTAATGTTTCTCTCTCTTTATAACATTTTGCTTTCAACATTTTTCATTTCTACCTTATTAAATATATAGGAAAAATTTTTAAAGCAAACTTTCAGTTTCATATTAATATTTTTATTTATTCATCATTGATTAAAGTCGAAATATTTATTAAAAAAAATAATTGCAAGTTGTCTTTAATTACTTTCGGTTTACTGTTATCGTCACTGATAAAACTGCAAAAATTGATAAATAAAAATATTTTAAATTATTCCGGTTTTATCAGAGGATTTTTCTTTACTATATTTGTTGTTTTTGAAGATTAGCAAATTTATAAAGACACGAATAACTCAGAGACAAGAATAATTACAGTCTGAACGATCGATCATACTATTAGAAAAGCATTCGCTATGGAAACATCAGCTGAGAGGGATTTCGACCTTCAGTTGATAGCAAAAGATAACGTGAATGGCATTACTAACAAACAGATTAGTGTGACACATATCTATCGTTCTAAACGATACTTGATTCTATCATAGGAATTAGTGACGCTATCTCCAAACTCGCATTTATTAAACTGTTATTTGGTTTCCAGTCACTTTAAATGAAACATCTCTTCCACTTGAACATCAAATGAAGTAAAGCTGTCAAATAGTGACTACCTATCTTTAAAAAAAAAAAATTGAAATTTTAATAATTTTTAAAATGCAGAATTAATTTTGCTACAACTTAAGTCTTCTATTGTTGGTGATGACAGTTTTGCTTATAGTTGGGAAAAAAGTTTCTATTTATGAATCAAATTTATTTTTTTTATGGTCCCGTTAAGAATTCTAGTTATTTGAGTCATAATATATTCAAAGGAAAGTATTTAAATTCGAAATATTTTTCGATTTATTCTCGTAACAGTTAAAAAATTTTTTAATCATTTATACTCTACCATATAGCTACAATAGAAAATATTATTAAATATATATATATATGGTAAGTCCAGGAGATATGGACCAGCGGATGAGATGGACCAGTAGTTTATTTAGCGAACCGGTCGCTAAAATATCGTGGAACCACTATTGCCTGCTAATGTTGGATGAGAATGATAGTCGTTGTTTTTGTACAAGTATTTCAGTTAATATATTGCCAAATAAAAATTAGATGAGTCAATTTTATTTTCATTATTTAGATGGGAATGTAATGCGCATGTTATATGCTAATGTTTTTGAAGCAATGTCTCACACATAACGTAAATCATGTTAATCACTCATTGTAATGTGTCGTTGTAGCTCTGACCGCAAAGGCTACTTCATGGCTGCAGGGATCATTTCTTCCTGACATTTAGGGAGAGATGGACCGCTGACATCTGGGAGAGATGGACTAATGTTATGTATTGATATGAAGTTAGTTTTTTCGATAAACCATTAAAAATTTTATATTTATATGAATGATGTGTGTGAAATGTTGGTAGAATGAGATCATTAAATATAATAAAAACCAAACAATGTTTATCAAAATCAGTTCCACGAGGTTGAAGTTGATTCACAATTAACGAACGATATAGGCCAGTTAAGAAGCCGAACATGTATGATTTCATTTCATTCGAAACAAAAATAAAATTAGAAATTTAGCTAAAAATCATTCCTCTTGGATTCTGTGCACTCTCCATAGAAAAGGTTCTCGTAAATTATCGGGCATCCGGCCGCCTACACCTAGGCGATTGCCTAAGTTCACCTAATTATAGAACCAGACTTATTTTCTATGAAATTTAATGCTGATATTCCATTATTGAAGAAACGTTGACGCAAAAACATTTAAACCAACAGTATCAACTATTTTTTTTTTTTCAAGCAGAAGACGGCATACGATATCGGTCTCGGCATTCCTGCTGAACCGCTCTTCCGATCTATAGGAAATAAATAAAAATTAATCATAACTGGGAACATAAATAGTAAAATGGTTACAAGTTTTAACGGTAAAAATCGTTTAATATAGTTTTAAATAATGATTGAAAAAATAGTGAAAGTTGTCGGAAACAATAACTAAATGATAAACAATTATAACGATGATATTTGCTTATGAAAACTGCAAATTTATTATTATTATTTACTAATGTTTTCTTTTATTCTTATTCCAAGTTTGAATAGGTCCATCTCTACCATATATCGTAGTCCATCTAACCCAAGGTGATATGGGATAGATGGATCACCTATATAATTTTTAAAAATCATTAGCTTATTTGTTTATGTGCCTTTTACATTTATATTATTATTAGCTATTAGTATATGTCATAGAATATCTTATAGTCATTTTTTAAACTAGTATTGCTATAAATAACAAAAATACAGCAATTCTTAAAAAGGGGGTTCATATCTCCTGGACTTACCCTATATATATATATATACATATATATCTTTTCTAGAAAAAATCTTATCGATGAAAATTTTTACATTTTTATTATGCAAAACTTTTAGATTTTTTGTCATTTGACATCCCGATAGAAGTAAGAAACTAAGATAGAAACCAATCATTCCAGTCGTTGAAGCACAGTTTGAATTCTTTCTCTCTGTATCGAATTTTGACATCAAGCAAGATCTTAATCATTTCGAGAAATAACAGTGACCAAAAAAATGGATTTTTCTCAGCATTCCAGTGAAACATACAATAATAAATTTATTTCGAATGTAATAATAAGAAAACATAATTTACAAATACGCTTATAAACAACATACATTATTAGTACAATATAAATTTGTTGCCTTATCAATATTATAATATATTCTCGGTTTATGATAATGTAAACATTATAATTATCATTATGTCTTGCTAAATATTATTATATGAACATCTTCCATGCCACTATTAACATTTAATACGACTAGTAATAATGGTAAATCAACATTTCCACATTAACGTTGGTACAATAGCAAAACTTGCCACTGTTCATTACATCACTCTCACAAGGAACAAGCTGTTTAGCTATTATATAATCAAGTACTGCATAATATAACGTACTGATTTGTTACTACAGTAATAATACTGTAGCAGTTCTAACAATTGCATTTATTTTATTCATTTACAACAATGCCTTAATTTTACAGTTCTGTATGCAAACCTCGATGAGGTAGCATGTTTTCACTGTAAAATGCACTTGAAAGAGTCCTTCCATAAATGAAAATTCACGAAGGAAATTTTACTGTCAAATCTAAACCGTGATATTTGCATAATTGTGACATTTACCCGTTGCATCACGTACGAATAATTCACCGTTATGAGTTTCTGTCTGAAGCATTTAATAGACATTTCAAAGTAAATTTAGTGCTTTAAATGGTGAAAATATTAAAGCATCTTTTATGCAGTTTAACAGGCGGTAAAAACAATTAAATATATTTCGCCAACATAAAAAAAAAAGAGGAAGAAAAGAAAAATAAGAGGAATTACTGTTTGTGTAACCTCAGTCAGAACTGTCGAAAGAAAAACAGTGTAACTTTCTGCGCTAATTATATTGTCCTCAAACGAATCCAAATAAATAAGTGAATCTGGCAGATAATCAATGATTAAATTTTATTTCTGCTTGATCTTCATTTCGTTAAATTTCGTTCTTAATTCGAAAAACTAATTAAATTTTAAAATTGTTTAATCTTAAACGGCATTTTAATAATTCCGAACCAGTTAAATAGCAGATTATTAAATAGACAATCAAAATAATTACAAAATCATCATACAGTAAATATTTACTCGAAGTTAACGTGCTGTTGTTCTGTCAGAAAATTGAATATTTATAAGCTGGAAGAAATCCATTCGTCTATTGATAACGTGTGTGATTAGCTAATTATAATTTAAATAGAAAGACGACTATAACGAAAAAATAATAATAATAATATAAATTCTCTAAGGAATATAAAAATGCATAAAGAAGTCAGCTTACATTAAGTCAATATCATTGAATAGGAAGAAGAGCGAAATTTATTATTTTATTATATTTTATATTGAAAAACTCTTATTGTAATTTTTTACCTGAATATAATGCTGATGTACTGAGATGTTTAAATGTGATGGAGATGTTTTTGAAGTTTCTTAAAATATAGACAAACAAAAGAAACGTGCGTAAAGTAATCCTCAAAATCGGATTTTTCGCAAAACTACTCTTTCTTGAAGAGTAAAAATAATTAAAAATTAATGAAAACGATGTTAGTTACATTAATTAAATTCTGTTAAACGTAATTTAATTAGTGTTAGCTCTTTACAATTAATTGTATTTTATGCTTTTTTCGATACGATTTTGTTTTCTTCGTTTTGCAGATGTCGAAAAAAGAAAAAAGAAAATCGAACAAATTAAACATGTTTAACGGGCCGCAAGCGGCCCGCGGGCCGCGTGTTGCTCATCCCTGTCCTAGAGGACTACTACAAGTATGCGCAATTTTAAAAAAATCGGTGACCCGAATGTCTGAACCTCCCCTTGTAAGAGACTTCCAATGGGGATGACATTTTTCCAAGAATCCCCTCACCGGAAGAAGTTGCGCGGGCAGGTCACTCGCCAGTGTCCTCAGGGCAGATCCCCGGTCGGGCCTGGGAAACCCGTACCCGAGATGTGGGGGAGATTGGTTGAAATCCGTTCCGTTCTTTCGGGTCTCTTTTGACTTTCTATAGAGATGCCCAGCGGTGTCGTGCAGAACTCGGACTGGGTACCCGGGTTGTCCTGATACTCTCCCAGATGAAGAAGTTCTTTCTGGGTCGGTAGAGCTAGGTGGTGGTAGTAGAGCCGGGATACACCTCACTCTCATCGGTGGACACTCTGTAGTTCGTCGATCGACCTCCCAAGTTCCTACGGGTTCGGGATTAAGAATCGGTCCGAAGTATGCCCTGTGTGAGGTACAAGTCCATTATAAGGGTCCCAAATCCCAAGGTGGCGTGCCGTGCCGGCGGGATGAATGGTGGAGGTATAGAAGCCTTAACGGTGCCCACCCGAGAGCTGGTCGTACTCGGGCTGTACGGGACGTCGTCCCCAGACCGAGGGATGCTTGCTTCCCTAGGGAATCACAAAACCTCTTGGAGTTGACCCGAGCGATATTCGACTTCCGGCATGGTCTGAGCCCAGCTAATTTATGGCGTAGGTCGATATCGTCTCTTTGATGGCCCACCAGTCATATCTGACACTGAGCTGCATCGGGGATCGAAACAGGGGAGATTCTCATTCTTTTTAAGAGGGGAAGGTTCCAGCTTTGGTTTACCATTGTGTGTTCCACGCTGCCTTAGCGAAAATCAGTTTAGGTTCTGTTCGTTTGGTGGATCCAGCCTTGTCCGGTCCTCCGTCGGGTTGCTGCGTTTTCGCAGCGGTTCTGCCTGACAATCGTGATCTCCAGTTATGGGAGAACCAGTAGCAAATCCGTTCAGCCTCTCTGTTTGCTCGCAGTAAGGAAAGCTTTGGACTTTTTCGGCCTGTGTCGGCGTTTATTCGTCCGACAGCGCCTGGGCAAGGTATTCTTTGGACACCCAGTAGCAAATCAGTCTCTTTGTGTTTCCGATCCCTCTGTGGACGGAGGCGATTCTCGGCAATTTAAAGATCTCTTCGGCGACACAATGAACGAGGTACGGATGCGGCGGTATTTTCCCTAGGTCTGGCAAACCTGAGCGAGTCCGCCCTATACGTATTTCGTTCGTTTCATCGACCAAGAGGTGGCAGGCAAGTCGACACCCTAGTGGCAGGCAATGATTAAGCGGGTCGGCTGGATTGTCTGCGTGGAAACGCTTCAGCCTTCCAATCTGGAGGACCGGGTTCGAATATCGGGTCCTACCCCTTGAAAATATTTATCATGAGGTCTTGGCCCGGCCCGTCGATACTATATTTTTTTTTTTTTAATGCGAACGAAATAAAATTTAAATTAAAAAATATATACGGGATGAACCGAAATTCAATCATGTTTAGAAATTGTATTAAAATCAATATGCTCGCATTCGGAACGTAAAGAGGGGTGAAAAAAATGTTGACTTATGATTTCGTACGGGGAAATCATGAAAAACCCATTTCAATCTCTCACAACATCATATATATATTTTTTCCTTATCTGGAACTACGATAAGAATGTCATATTTACATAGAAGTTCGAGTTATCAGAGATGAATCGAATTAAAAATGGCCGAAACTAATAAATACGTTAACTGAACAAAATTATTAGATTAGTGCGAGAAATTTAAGTAATTGGCAAGAGTTGGATGCCGGAAACACGGGGAAAAGAAGTTTTTGTTTTGGATAAAGACAGAACCCATTAAATTAAATTATGTCCGAGACTACAATGGATAATTTATATGAATCTCTCTAAGATTTAAAGGTATAAAAGTAAAAATAAAATTACTGTGATGTTGATTATTATTAAACCGAAACAGTTTGCACGTAATCAAAGCATTCTGAAAGATTTTTAAGTGTCCAAAAATTATTTAAAATTCTTGTAAGGAATCAACACGTAGCGGGCTAACTTTTCCAACTTAAAAATCATTTTTTTCATTTTTTAATTATTAAATTTTATAGAAAGTACAGTAATTTACATAAAAATTTGCTAAATTTTAAATGTCGTTTAAACCAAATTTCCTATTATTTCATTAAATATAATAATTAAAAATTTTTTTTCTTCCTTTCTAAATTAAATTAATAAATTTAAATGTCGGAAGACATAATTGTCATTTATATTTAACCATCTAAATAAATTAATTTTTTTTTCACCGATACTTATAATTAAGTACGATTATTTATCTGGAAAATTAATATTTATAGGCGCTTCTTAATTGCATTTAAAATCTCAATTAAATTATCGATTTAAACAATTCGATAAAGTTAAAACAGTTATTTTATAAATAAAAAAAATTTATAAATTTTACAACAATTTTCAGTAGGTTCAAATTAAATAAAATAAAATTCGATAACAAATATAAGATTTTTTTTTAAATTTATTTATCAACTATATTACCAACATCATTATTCTTAATATCAAATTTATTTAAAATTAAATTATAGGTCTATACAAATTTCGGAACTGAAGTAGTTTATAGAATAACATAAAAAAAAATTTCAATTTTTCGGTTTCTATTCGTAGAAAACGTCGAAAAATGTAAGTTATAAACAAGAACTGTTATTACTACTTATTTTTGATCATTAGAGAAACTTACCTCGCAGAAAAATAATATGGTTAACCCAAGAGTCGGTACAGTCCTGAGTCCTTTACAAGAAAGACGTGAAGCGGTTTCTGAACCGAAAAATATATCTAACGTCACCAAACGTCATTCCAATCTTTGACCAATCGTGTAAGCTTCTCGATGCGCAATAGCAGAACTTAATTCTTCTTGGAATTCCGAATTTTCCGAATGTCGAAAAGTATCAATTATTTCGAAAATTAACTAAGTTAACCCATCTGAAATTAAACAAATACATAAAATTTATATAATTTGTCTTTGGTTTGCAATAAATGCAAATAAAATAAAATCTTTAAATGACGTTATCGTAAATTTTAATTATTCATTTATTTTTTTTTTTAATTTTACTAGCAAGGAAGCAACCTGTGGAGACTATTTTAAATGTTAAAAATGCTTGCAGTTTAAAATATTTATAGAGTAAGTGAATAAAATGTTAAACAGAAAAATGTTTAATTAAGGAAATTAACAATTAATTTATTAATAATCAGGATGATCAATTTGTAGCTATATTTTTAATCTGTTTTCCAATAGAAAATGGTGCTTATGAGATCGCAGTGGTGTCGTTCTTTCTTCTATTCTTCTTTAATAACTTTTTAACTAATTGGCAGATTTTAATAAAATTTGGTAGTAATATTCTGCCATTAAAGACGATCTCAATGTCGTTCAATTTAATTCTTTAGCTTCAACCATTTAAAAATGGCGGACGTGTCAAACACGTTCAACGATTTCTTCCTATAACTTTCGAACTATTCGATTGAATTTTATATTTATCAGTGTGATCAGCTTATTAGAGTTTGAATTATTATTAATTGATTCTAGAGATCAGCCATTTAAAAATGGCGGACATCCAAAGTTAGATTAGTTAAGCCGCCATATCGCATGAGGGATATTCTGTATGTGGCGGCAGCCACTTATATCCTACAGCCTATCACAGACAACACCCATGATAAGGTCAATCGGATGGTTGAAAGATGTGGTTCAACGGGCTGGGTAGGATCCCTCCTGAAAAACTGGAGGTGTGGGGCCCTGATTTGAATCCGATCCTTCAGGGGGATGGTTGAAAGATGTGGTTCAACGGGCTGGGTAGGATCCCTCCTGAAAAACTGGAGGTATGGGGCCCTGATTTGAATCCGATCCTTCAGAGTGATAAGCACAGCTTTATCACGCTGCCATCCGGTCGACCATAGACATCCAATCTTATGAGGTTTCTATATTATAACTATTGAACTATTTGATATATATTTTTGACATTTAATATATAAATTATGTCGTTGAATGCAATTCGTATGAAATATATTTTAATCCTTTATCTTTACTTGCTCCAAAATAAAGAATAAAAAGATACGTTCGGACATTGATGAATAGTTCTTTCCAGAACTATTTGTTATCACATGGAAACAGTAATGATCATAGCAATGATGTCACTAAATTGCATTAAAATTAATCCTACAAATATTTATATTTTACGATAAGTCTTCAGCAATCCGATTTAAAACATTTATATGAATAGATAATGACATCGATATTGTTTCTAGAGGAATTAATTTATAACAGATGAATACATTGTATAGTTATCTTTTTATAATTCGTTTTAAAGCATTAACTACATTATTTTTTGTTTTTAAGCTTATTAATTATTGATATTCTATAAGCATATTTCAACGTTGTTCTATTTATACATGGGAATGCATTTATTGACATTTTGGACTAGTGAGAGTATAGGATTTAAAAATTAATGTCTTCCTGTAAATAGTCGTTAATTTAATCCATTAAAATTATCATCAACCATTAATTTCTAAATTATCTATTCTCACTGATCTAGAATGTGACCAATTAAGTTTTCTCTTACAAATAAGACTAGATTAAACTTATGTATGTGGTTCGAACTAAAATTATCATTGGTTAATGCTTTTAAAATGAAGTATTACGGAAGAGTAACTATTATTAGCAATGGGACCATATTACGAAATTTTTGGAGAGGTCATTGGTGATATTTAATTCATTAATAGAAAGATGAAAGAGATATATCTTATTAAATTTTACATGATAATTTCTATTAACACAATAGTCAATGGCTATCTTTTATTATAAGATTCATTTCGCCATAATTCCACTCGCTATAATTTACATTCTAACTTAAATATTATTAATCTGGCATTAATATTCAAGAAAGGTACTCAACAGAACACATATTTGCAAATTTGAAGCTTAAAATCGATTTAGTAAAAAGAATTAGAGCAATTTGAAAATAATAAACAAAAATATTTTATTTTTATTTTCCTCCTCCTCCGCCTTTTTCTCCTTCTCTTCCTCCTCCTTTGATTTAGTAAAAAGAATTAGAGCAATTTGAAAATAATAAACAAAAATATTTTATTTTTACTTTCCTCCTCCTCCGCCTTTTTCTCCTTCTCTTCCTCCTCCATAGACACCTCTGCAGAATAAATTATTCGACGAATTTAACTGAATTTTAGAATATACAATAGTAATTTTCTTAAATTACGCAATGTTTCTTGAAAATATCAACACAGTCGAGTCAAAATAAAAAGAGATATAGGTGATCCTCTTCTGTAAAAACTTCTACAGACCATATCTTCCAAATTTGGAATATAAATATATTTTAACTGATTTAAAATCTAAAAAAAAATTGCAACGGTATAAAATGAAAGGATGTGAAAGAGAATAATTTTTATGTTATTTAACATTTATGAAAATTTCAGCTCAATAAGACCAATATGAAGGAAGTAGGGAATCCTTTTATTGTAAATTGATTTACAAATCGTTTCATTCAACCGATTTTGAGCAAATTTAGTACATAGGTATTTTTCGTGTTACTTAAAGTTCACTAAAAATTTCGTTACAATCGGATTAAGAATAAAGAAGCTATTGAATGTTGTGTTAACATACTGTTATCAAAATGCCCTTCTCTGAGAAACGGTTTTTATCTAAAATAATATCCAATGAAAACTTCTAATATATATAAAATGTGAATCAAGAACTGTATAGTACTATTATTTATTTATTGATAGAAACACCATATAAAAGTAAAGACGGGTGACCCTCCTCAAAACAAAGGATTACAGATTAGACAATACTTGAAAATAATGCCAACACATCTAAGAGCCAACAGTCAACAGAATTTGTTATAAGTTTTTGATGCACGTATGAAAAACAAGCCATTGACCTGTCGTACAATTTTTTTTTTATATGAATAAATTAAATTTTGATAAGTTTTGCTTGAGATACCTTGTAATAAATTAGGATATTTGCTACAATTTATGCTGCTATTTGGTTGATTAGCATTGCACTTGGTTTATTTTTCTACTTCTTAGACATTTTTGACTGGATACTAATGTTTAGTATTTCGAATTTTAATTTATTGAAATTTTAAATTATCTCCTCACTAATTCTCAACTATGTTATCTCACTTTTAATATTTTTCTTGGTAGTCATAAAACATTATTTATAGCCGTAGTTTTAATTAAACAAGGAATTTATTAATCAATATTTTCCAAAAATTGTTAATAACATTACAAATTACACCTGTTATTTTTATCGTTTGAATTAATTAATGACATTCATTGTTATAATTCCAAATCAATTTTTCTAATTCGTCTACATCAAATTATTTAAAGATGAAAATAAAAAAAAAACGTTATCACATAAATAAGGATAAATGATTTTTCTTTTGTTGTTTTTTTTTGTGTCTTTATCGGTACTAAATCGATTTTGTTAACGAGCTACTACGAAAAATCGATTGTTAGTTTCAATAAATGCTACTCTTTCGGACTAAATCGGCATTCTGGACGCAATTAATTCTATCTCTGTCCGTAAATCACACCTTAACTCGATAAATAATATATTTTTTTTCTTGATTTAATATCCTATATCTAATGTCATTCACAAGGAAAAAAAAATGTACAACTTTAAAATAAAAATTTAAAAATATCTAAATTTAGACACCTGTACTGAAAATCTAAAACTTCCGATCTCTAAATTTAGACACCTGTACTGAAAATCTAAAAAATAATAATAATAATAATAATAAAAACACTTAAAAGCTTTCGAGAGTTTAATCGTTTAGGGATTTTTTAAGTGAAATGTTTAAATTTTAAATCCGATTAAAATTTTATAAAAAAAAGAGATAAATGGAAACTTATGGATTAAAAATATTTTTACTTTTATATTAAACTTTCCAGTAAGTCTCTAATATACTATAATTAAATTGTTTTACTTAATTTTTATGTAAATTTTAATAAATATATATAATCTAAAAGTATTAAATTTCTCATTTAATAAATCTTAAATAAATATAATATATATACACAATACATTTTTTTTATTTTTAAGTAAAAATAAATTAGATACCGGTAGTTAAATTTGTTTAATAGATCATAATATTAATACTAACAAGTAAACATTTTAACGAGGATTTTAAATGTGTTAAGATGCTAAATTTTACATTATTGCAAAGTAAAAAGATCTTGTTAACAACTATGTTGGGTTTTTTACGTGACTGTGGTTATTGATTTTTATTTTTTTATATTATTTCTTATGAGATTAAATCAAGAAAAATTGTATACTAAATGCAGCTTAGATAACAACGTTTCACGCATCAAATACTCTGCAGCTGTTTATCTTTCCACACCTTATCAATATAGAAACTGTGTAACCTGCATAAAATTATGCATTTTATTCTTATGAAGGAACTGCAAAAAATTCTATTATAATTAAGTAAAAATAAAAAAAAAGAAATAAAGAAAGAGTTTAACTCTTAAAATATTCGATTTTGAAAACATTAATATTAAAATTTTCCTTTTGTTTATCGTTGTTGAAGTGACGTTTACGATACTGGGAAAAGTATTCATTGTTTGGAATTTTATTTACAAAAATAAAATATATAATTTTCTATCCTTTATAATAAATATTTCACGTGATATTTTTCGTGTTAACGTTAACAAATGAATAAAAATTAAAAATTTAGTTTAAAAAAATCATCCTATGAATAGAAAAGTACTGTAATAGTTTAGAATCTATTGAGATATTAACAAAAAAATTAAATTAAAAATTCGTCCTTGTTTGTATATATTTAGAATTAATAAATAACAAATTGTTTATTATATTAAAGATTCATAAAGTGCTTAGGGAATGTTAGAAAACTTGGTTTCCAAAACGGAAGAAAAGTTAAAGAAAGAAATTATACCGTCTTACAGCCTTTAAGTCATTCTATTCGATGCTAAATATATGCAAATTAGAATTTTGATAGGACAGCAGACATTGAGTTTTCGGATTGATCGATAAAAGGAAGATATATATATATACAATGATAGGACAGCAGACATTGAGTTTTCGGATTGATCGATAAAAGGAAGATATATATATATATATACAAAGAAAGGAAAGGATGAAAGTCGTACAATGAAAATTAGAAGATATAATAAGAATAATCTTTGCAATTTAAACAAAATTATCTTTAAAATAAATAACTGATTCGACTAGTTAATTAAAATTTATAATAATTGTAAATATTTTAATTTGATTGTTTTTTTTTCGTTTTGCATAATAATATTCGGTTTTTTTATTCACAAAAAATATTTTTCTAAGTGTGTTTTATAATTAATAATATTTTTCTTTTAACAAAATGAAAAATAAACATGATAAATTATTCTTAAAAATATTCTCTGCGACAAAGTCACAATTATTAGAAAATATTACATTTTCAGTCGACAATGAAGTAAAAGAAGAAATAAAGCAGTATATAATAATAAAGATGTTTAAATAATACAAAATTTAAATTGTTTGCAGAAAATTGCATCGCTTTTCATTATAAAAAAGTATAAATTTTTAATAATGTTCTTAAATTTAAATTTTTATACCAATTTTTGTCATCTATTATAGATTATTAGCCGTTTTCATAGACAGCAACCTGTTGAATTCTCTCGAATAAACGTCTGCCAATTTTTATCTTTATATAATTTTCCAAATTTTTACCAATAATGCACAACTTTAATTAAAAATTTTCAATTTGTTCTAATTTTTATCTTCTTATAAAAATTATTTGTTACAAAATTGCTGAATGATTATATTGATAAACATATTAGAATATACTGTATATTAAAGTTTTTATTATTTATTTTTTAAAGAAGAAATATGGTAAAAAAATTAAAGATGATCATTTATGCAACAAATCCTTACAATTTTAACAGAATATTGTAATAATATCCATGGAAAAGTTTCTTTGATCGATTATTTTCTTCTTTTTAATACGGAAGCAAACTTATTACTTTGCTAAGTAATGTAACCACTTAGATAATAACTTACTTCGGTTAGATTCAAAATAGAGAGAAGTAACTATTATAAATTATGCTTTGCAGTGAATTATAATATTTAATATACGCTTCAATTAATTTTATACCATTTTGTTTTCGAGAAGAAGACTATAGATAAGATTAGATAAAAAAAAAAATCATTCTGAAATACTGTAGACCCATATAGCAGTCGTAAAGTTACCAAGATAAAGTTTAAGCGAATCATTTACTGATTTACATCCCAAAATTTGGCCATAATCCAGTGAAAAAAGTCATTACAGTGATTGTTACGATAGCATCTATCCAATTTCTATAAAGAGTTTCGAATGGAAGAAAGAAAAGTTAAATTTAGATTCCTATCCTTAATTCTGGTATAGATTTGATACCTTTTTCCGAAATTTGTTTAAGTAGTGATTGTTAGAAAATTGATAAAACAAAAATATTTATATCTGTATACAAGAAATCGGTTATAAAACTTTCGTTTCTCCAAAGAAAAATAGAAAGGATAGAAAGGAGATAAAAAAAATATAAAATAAATTTCTTTTGTCATGAAAATTTCTTGTAATCCCTTTCTTTTCTTTATTTATTTTACTGTTAGCTGAAATTATTTTAAAGAAGAAATTTTTGTTTTAGTCGAAATTTTAAATCATTAAATTGAAGATAATTTAAAATTCATTAGATGATACGTTTATAAAAATAAAGATAGTTACAGATCGATCAGATTGTTAAATATTTGATATTTAAAATAATAATAATAAATTTTTATGACGTTTAATCATTTAAACAGCACGAAAATTTTAAATAATTAACTCTATCTTAAATTATATTTGGCAATTAACAAAGTCAAAAATTGACAATGCAATTTTTGAAATTAAACAATCTCAGTTGAACAATTTAAATTAATTATTTCAGGTTAATTTAATATTTAAATATTTTATTTTTTTACCTTTGCTTTTAATATTTTGATAATTTTATTGTACAAAATTTTATGATTATTAAAACAATATCAGATATGATAATTTACATTTTCTTTCAATAAAATTCAAAAATCTTATATTATGCATAAAATGAATGTCCAGCTATTTCCTACACATTTTCGTATTTTTTCAGCTATAGGGACCAAACTTAGCAAAGTGACTTCTTATGACCCTAAGGGTAACATGGATAACTTCAGTCAAAATCGTCTGGGGATTGCATTAATATGATGTCTTCGCGATGAAACACACGTTTAATCTTTCAGATGTTTGTTCGAATTTGGATGTCACTGGCTCTTTCGATTAAAATTAACTGAAGAATTCGGAATAATAATTCTGGATTGAGACAAAGGATTTCAAAGATGGTGCCATCGTGCGTCGATATGATGTCTTCGTGATGTAACAATAATTGGCGTCATACTGTATATATATCAACGTATAACGTGACAATAACGTAACAATTGATATGATTGTTCGCATGTATATAAAGAAAAAATTCCCGAAAATCCTGGGCTAATTAATTTATTAATTATTATATTTTATACTTATACTGTTATTAATTATAAATATATAATAATTTTTTTCTTAAACGAAATTTAAGTAAAAATAATAATAATAATAATAATTTTAAACATAAATTTAATTCTGAAATATTAAAAAGTAAGTATAAGTTTTACGGAAACTGTTTTCTATAGTTCAGCTAAAATATCAAAAGAATTAATTATCATAATTAATAGAGAATTGTTGAATTAAAGATTGAATTTCAAATAATTTAAAATATTTCATAGAATATAATTATTATGTAGGTCATATTATGGATTTTATATAAATTGAACTAAAGTAATTCTCATTGCGTACACTGGAATTCACGTAAAAAATTCTGGCATCCAGAATATTTAGAAAATCAACATTATAATTAGTGTTTGGCATTATAAATAATTTCATTATAGAGGACGCCTAATTGGCTGGATGTCTTGTATCTCTAGTGTTGATTGGCTGCGTAGACAAATCAAAAATTATTTCGTATTCCATTGGTTGATTTATCTAACAAGTAAGCAACAGATACTGAACAGTTGTCAACACTCATCAATAATATTATACTGCTGTATGAAATTTTAACATTATCGATATGTATCGTTAGTAACGTTATATCGAAAAGGTTAATGGAATATATATTGTAGAAATGCAATATTGCATTTTATGATAAACATTGCATAACTCTTATCTCGTATTTAGAATATGCATAGAATACAGTAAATAATGCTGTATTTAATTTTATCATAATAATTCACAGTTCTAGAAACGTAAGTTGGAGGAATCTATAATTTGAAACTGCAGAAAAAAATTTGAGCTTCTAGAATTAAAATTAAAAACCAGCATTGTTTTATTTTGAGTTTGAATTAATTTATTGATCTGTCAGGCACGATATTTTAGGTAAATATTTTCCGATTTGGATGAAATTCTCATAAATTATGAACTCCCACCAATCAAAGAATTAAATCTGTTGAAAAGAATCGAAATCGGAAAAATGGAAAAGGATTTTTACGATTGATTTATTGATAAACTTCATACTTTGTTGAACTAGTATACATTAGACAAGCTTAAAATATATATATAATCTTTTGAAAAATCATCAATTTAGTGAATTAATATTTAAAGTATTTATACAGTTTAAAAATAGCACTTTGATTAGGTTGAGATACTCTCTTTCTGACGTTAATTGGAGAAAATATATAGATATATTTCTGTCAGAAAGCTGTTAAATGTAGGAATAGCTGTTCAAGATATCAAATGCAGTATTGCCTTTTTCGTTCTGTCTTGACAGCTTTTTTTTTTCTGTTTTGTTTGACAAGTTGGTTTTGACATTCAAAGAAAGAAGCATGTCAGAAATAAGAAAATAATCAGAACAGAATATAAAAATTAAATCACCTTTTTTTCTTTTCTATTAAATTTTACACTCTACTTATCATTTCGACGATCAAATTAAAGCGACGTAAATGACAAAACACAGAAATTGAATTTTTTTTCGTTGTATCTTATTGTACACTATGTATTTTTTTTTCTAATGGGGTCAAGGTAGATCTGGACGATTAGTAGTTACGTCAAACTAAAAACTTAGCAAATAACAAGAAGTCTTAAAGACCATAGCTTGTCAAGTAGAGTGGTTTGGTCTAAACGATTCAATTAGTGATAGTCACCAAAATAACTCCCTGATAGTAAATGGATATGTTTTCCTGGAAGCAGTAGTCCTTTTCTAGAAATGTGTTAACGACTTCACTAATTATCATCACTTTTAATCGCTAAGAATTTGATCCTATTAAATTAATTATTATTTTTTAGGTAGAAAATTGTTGGCTTTTCCGTATAAATTTGTCATCGAACTTCGCAATTGTGTGTCAAAACCGATTACAGATTTTATTAAAGAAGTAACACGCTGTTAATCCTAGAAATGACAAACAAAGTATATTTAATACGATCTAAAATTAATTAATAGTTAGTTCGGAATTGTATAAGTCGAAACAAATGTTTGGTAGAATGCATGTAATACCAATAATTTGATAACTCTTTCATTCTATCAATATAAAGGATTTAATTACTTAATGTGCTGTATGTAATCCTAAATTACATTATCAATCGAGTAATGTAGAATGTTTCATGTTTCAGTAATTATATCTATGTTAAAGCACATTAAAAATGTTTTTGAAACTTTAAACGACATAACATTTTGTTCGTCAGTAATAAATTAGCCATAATTTTGTAAATTTGAACGAAATAATTCAGATATTCCTAATTTTTTTGTGTTATTGTAGAAGGAAATTTTGTAAGACAAAAAAAATGTATTTTATTGCATTATTACTACAAATATTCTTGAAGTAAAAAAAAAATAATCTATCGGAATTTCTACAGATAAAAGGATTCCAATTAAGAAAAAATATTGGAATAATGTTATTAGTGCAAAAAGAAAAAAAAAACTTATTTTATGTGGAAAGTTATTGTAAAAGATAACGAATTTAATGGAATGTTATAGTAATTTATTGCAGAATTCTTTTATGAAATTTCTAATAATTTTCGAGGAAACAGTGTGATTAAAATCGTAACATAAATGGAGAATTTTTTAAAGGTTATAACACCATTATAATGCCAAGAGAATTTCTCTTTAAATTATATTTTTAAATGTAAAGAAGATATACTGGAGATTTAGAATATTCTTTAATTGATAAAAAGGAAATTTAATTGCAGAAACAACATTTTTGAGAATATTTTAAAGATTGAAAATTGCTATTTTTTTAAGAAATTAAAACGTGAAATTGTTACCTTTAAAAATTGGTTCTAAATTAATTAAATTAAATTAAATTAAAAAACGTAATTTTAATTAACAAAATAAATTGTTTTATATCAGAAGGATAACTTTTGTTGTAGTTGTCAGAAAATAAGACATTTTTAAAGAATTTTTACAGGTAATAATTGTTTTAATCGCTTAGTTTAATAATTCACAAGCAATAAGAAGCAGAATTAAATTTATTTATATAATAATAAATGTTTAAAGTAGATATATTTTTGATAATATTGGAGAATTTAGTTGGATTGGTATATATGTATACCAAGTAGGAAAGTTGAATTTAATAAAAAATCTATATATAGTATATATTCATTTTTTGGGATTCATCATAAATAGATTTGTAAATGTTGAAATAAGCGAATATATTCGAGAACAGAGAGAGGAAAAAAGATGAAAATTGAATATGGAAGTAGCAAATTTGAGAGTTAGATTCTAACGCTCGCATTCAGATTTGTGAAGTCAGCAAAAGGTCGGTAGGTTTGTTACATTATTGTATTGATATTTTACTCGCTTAAGAATAAAAACATTTAAATAATGAAGCAAAAGTGTCAATAATATGTTTTTGTGTGTCACCAAATCAAATTATGAATAAAACGATATTTTTAGAAAGCATACAAATCTTATATTCGGTTTAGGTGACGAATATTTTACAAACAGAAAGTTTCATTTTCTTGCTTTTTAATCTTATAAAAGAAGAAATAAATGCAGAAAATGGAATTGCCTTGTTTCGTTAAAATGTGAAGATTGGCACCAATTTAGAAAATACTACTTTAAAAAACTAACTATCGTTAGAACTAAATTATATGTGCAGTAAAAGTCCAAAAATCCGGATTTCTTGGCGATTTAATCTGTCCGGATTTTCGGATTTTCCAGATTCTCGGGCAGTTTTTTGAAATTCAAATTTAAGAAAAAATAAAGAAGAGATTAACAGGTAATTTTTGTTATTTTATTTATTAACAAATAGAGACTTCTTCTTTATCAAAATGATCATATTTATTCATTTATTTTCATGATTTCTGTTGCGACTGCTGCATTGCTTATCGATATCACAGACAAAAGCCCGGAAATGTTAGAAACTTTGAGTTTTGAAAAAGTCCGGATTTTCAGATTTTCACTGAACATATACATTTATTATTATTATTTTTTCCATTTTTTTCGTTTACTATATTAGTCCACTTTTAATGAAATAATATATTTAGGTAGTCAGTCGATGTTGAATGTAAATACACTAGAGGAATAAGTTAAAATAACAAGGCAATGCACTTAAAGAATGATGTATAGAGTTTCCAAATATCGAAAATTTCATAAATCTGGATTATATAGAATAGATAATATATCATTAGTAGAATATTATATATAAAAATGCTACTATATAATATATTTAATGGATCTCTTGGACGATACTCCTTGAGATCATGAACAATTCAGAACAAAAGATTATCATGACGGATAATAAGAGATAAGTTAATAAATAACGATTTTCTTAGATGACTACAGATGTATCCGAACGAGATAAATCTGGTTTAGTTTAGCAATTTTTATGTCGATGGGCATTGAGAGTTAATTAACGTTGGATCTTCTAAAATAAAAAGAAATTAGATTGCACTGGTTAATAAAAAAAGATAGTGCTGTTGGAATGGTTCCTTTTATTGATTAACTAGTTCATTATACGAGATGGGATTCTTAACATTTTTGTTAGGTTACTTTTCACATTGATCTACGGAAGTAAAGAAAGAAGAATAAACTAAACATTACAGTTGGATAAGCGAGATTTCTCTTCTTTAGTAGAGATAAATATATTATTCGAGTCTAAATTTGTTGAAAATCATCTGATTTTTCACTCTTAATTAAATATTTGAGCATTTTAAGAACTTATTTAAAGTTTTATGATTGTTTTTTGTTAGTTCATCTTTTATATAATAATGAATTATTGTATAAAGGATTAATTATAAAAGTTCATCCTTTATCCTTTACATAATAATGTCATTCATTGTTATATAAAGTATAAAGGAAATAGGAGTATAATTAAAATTATATAATAACAATATTAATTTTTTTTTCATATAATTTCTTTCTTAACCTAAAAAAAAAAATAAAAAAGAATTCATTATTATGTGGAAATAATTAAAATTATTATATCTTCAATGAATGAATGGATGTAGAAATTCTTTGAGGAAACAAGAATTTTGAGGTTTACTAGAATTAAATAATAATAATATTGTTTATTAATGGTATCACTCTCAACTTGGTACGACAAATAAAGATGAGTTGCTGAAAGCAATCTTGATTGATCTTCATTACTACAAAAATTATAAATAATATCATTACTATTCTTATCCTGATATTTAAATATTAACATTAGTAAAATATAATGTAAATATTCGTGATTCCTTTGTAGATTTTTTTTTTGCGATTGTGTTTACTGCTGAGATTTTGATTAAAGTAGCCATAAAATTATGTTACTCGCTGAACTGATAATATGACAAAAAATAATAAAAAGATTATCGATTGAAAATTAAATTTATATTCTACGAATTGAGGATTCGATGTTAAAGTGAACCAAATTCGGAAAGTATTCATTTATTTTTTTAAAACAACTTTTTTCCTCATAAATAATCAAACTATTAATTTATTTATATGATATACTGTAATATATAATTATTGTCTGTGGAAAAACAAATCGATTTCACAAAATCGAGTTTTTGGACTTGGTTCATTTCAGAATTGAACTTGGTTTAACAGTCAATTCGAACATTTGATTGTGAAATTGAATTTTGAAATAATCAGAAAATTTGCTTCGAGTCTTGCTAGAGAAGTGTAAATGCTAATTCATCTTTAGTTATGCATCATAATTCATAATCAATGTTAATCGAGAAGAGTTTATACAACATAAATCGATAATTTCCGTGGTTAAAGATATTTGAATTGAGAAATAATTACATTATTAGTTCTAATGTCAGATTGATTGACTTTTAATAATGCGTATGATAAGATATAATCTATTCTTGACTTTTTCTCTTCTATTTTTCATTTTGAACTTTAAAATGCATAATTAAACCTTCCGAAGTGTATAACTTAAAAGAGAAGAATCTGAAATATCATTAACGATTCGACAAATGTTTATTTTTCCTACTTTTCAAGGATTTTTTAAGTATATAAAGAGTAACTCTATACTATATTTAAAAAAGTTCTTGTATCGACAATATGTACGTGACTCTAATACGTAAGTCATGTGCTGTAGATATTGTGTCGTTATTGAATCGTTAGAGAAAAATTCATTCTATTGTAACTCCATTTCCACTTAAAATATTTTTCTTTAAATTCGGCATGTTCATTCTATAGATGTGGCCAAAAAAATATGAAAAATTTAATGTATCAAAAATAAGTAAAAGAATTATAGTAGTTTGAACATAGCCAACTGAAAGCATCGTTTTGAAAAGTTTATTTTTTTTGTATGAAGAACTGAAAATCTTTTCTTCTTTCTTTCTCAATAGATACAAGTCGTATCGTTCAACAAACTTCCGAACTAACTTTGAACATATATATTTCTTACGTTACTTATAAGCTCATATAAGTACTTTGTACGAAAGTCATAAATCCCTTCGAAGATAATTTTTTTGCATTGACGAAGCAAGTCGTGAAACGTATGGAATACGCACCGACACCGATCTAAATAATTATTGCCCAACATCAAAGAAAAATTTAAAAATTCAATTTAGATATTAGACAGCTTCAGCAAGACGTTGAAGCCAACGTAAACGCGAAGAAAAATTACGTCATTGAGTTTACGTTCCACGCGTGCGTTTGTAGAAGAAATCTGCTTTAGCAAAGGTAGAAGAAATCTGCTTCAGCAAGTCGTTACTTTCCTTAACTTCCCCATATAGCGTCACATGTGTACGACATCATATTCGATAATACGCTTGCGTAGAATACGAACATCGGGTCCATGACTGATTGATTCGAATTTTGTTTTTCAAAATCACTTCGATAGTAACTAGAAAAAATATTTAGGATTAAATAAAAATGATACAAAGTTTTCCACTCAGTGTGAGATATCCAGAAATCACGCCTATAAATATAGTATAAAAGTAAGTCTTCAAGTTAGGATTTTTAACCGTTTTTAATACAAAATTTAACCATTAATCATAGACACAAGTCTAAGGAACGTGCATACTAAAAGATATGCCATTATATTTAGTCTTTTAGTCACTATAAATATAGGTAATCATCAATGTGAACCTTCCTGCCTAAGCATCGAATTTGCCATTTTCGACATGTAGAACGTAAACGAATACGTTAATATAGAATATTTCCTTAACTCACGTTTCGACGTAAAGAACTCATTAGCGACGATTCGAAATGACGCCATGATTTCGTCATTCCAGCGTTCTACGTCATTCTCGTACTACACGTTTGTGTTACTGAAGCTGTCTATTATTTTATTTTATTGAAGCAGAAACGATGGGAATTATTATTTCCGCAACGATAAAGTAAACTTTAATAGTAGAGTGTTTATTGATTTATTTAAATTTTAAATTGCATCTTAAACTATTAAACTAACTTTCAAGTTATCTCTAGAGAGAGGTAATTTATCTACTGGATTTGCTTAAGGCGAGAATAATACAAACACAACACATATCGGAACGAAATAACGGAATTCTCGACTTCCGACTCTTCTTGTGTAACACCTGCACCCATTTCACATATTTATGGTGAAGTTATGATTATATTTTTCCTTATACTGGACATTATAGTCTTTATTCTTATTATTTGTGGTGATAAAATCTCTCCAGATGGCGCTTGCAGAAAATGGCGACTCTACTTGTCATGCCTGCTCCAAAAAGTTTTTACTTAACGAGGATTTATTATTTTGTTCTGTAAACAGAACTCATATTTTTCATCCCGTCTGTGTTAAAATTCCTACGCATGTATTTAGAAAAATGTCAAAAACCAATAGAGAGTCTTGGAAATGTGCAGATTGTGCTAATTCTCAACCTGCGAATCATGAAGATACTGTTCATATTTCTAGTGAGTCTACTAACAACCTTACTCTACAGGATGATTTGAAACCGTTACATGACATGTTGGAACTGGTACTAAAGGTAAATAGCGAACATATTATTTCTCAACTTTCGAATGTTTTCGTTGACACCTTAAAAGCAGCTCTAAGAAAGGAAAGTGCTAATATAGTGTCTCTGTATCTTGAAGAAATCGATAATCAATATAAGCTACTTACTTCTCAACTTCAAATTCTTACCGACAAAATTGATAGAATTAACGAGAAAATTGACAATTGGTGTCAATTTAGTCAAATGTATTTAAACACAAATCAGAATATGCAAACTAACATAGATAAAATTAATTCTTTATTACAAGATAATTGGTCTACGATCGATAGAATCCAAGAAGTTGCTCTTAACTATAATAATTACCATAATCGCAACACCTTAGTAATATCTGACCAAATGACAGGTGTAGATGACCCAAACAAAATTAATCGAAAGAAATCCTATGCAGAGACAGTCAAGTCAACTAATAACAAAATCGATCCGGAAGTTGTCAACAAAACGATAATTTCCAATAATATTCCAAAGCAGATAATTGGAAATACGCCGCAAGGATTTGAAAATAAAGTGTCAAATCATAACTCCTGCTTAAGAGTTATAAAACCTCGACTACTATATGACAAAATATTCATTTCTCGACTAGAGCCCAATACGACTCCAAACGACCTCAAACAATATATTTCTTCAAGATATAAATCTGATATTTCTATCAGAATATTCCAATGCAAGACAAGATATCCAAATTATGCGTCTTTTTGTATATCCTTACCAACCAGTGCAATGTCCGATCTTCTTGATCGCTCATTCTGGCCTGATCATATTGTTGTTCGCAAATTTTATTCTGAAAACCGCTCAATAAGTTTACCTACTCAAGAAATGAACATGGGCTCCTCAGATGTTTATTCTTCTGCTTCAAATGTCCAACCAGACGTACCTCAAGAGAACATCACTGGAAATACTCTGAGCAAAAATAACTCTTAGCAATTAATGAATTCTCAACATAACGATTCCGATTTTATTTTATTCTTCCAGAATGCCCAATCAATACGAAACAAGATTGATCAACTTGAAATTATTTTAACGTATGGATACCACATTATTTGTTTGACCGAAATTTGGTGTACTGACGAAGATACTGATCTCTATTCCCTGTACGAATTTTATGATTACAGGCTTTTAGAGACTCACAGGAAAGGCAAAAAAGGCGGAGGAGCTTCTATTGCTTATAGAAGTTTCCTTCCGCCCGCCAACATTTTGTTTTCTGGAGGCGATTCCATCATTATTGAATTATCACATCTAAAACTAATAATTGCCTGTATTTATTTTTCTCCATCAGTTATTCCTTCTGAGAAAATTGTCGTCATAAATCACCTAAGGTCTCTGCTAAATAAGTTTATTCATAATCATAAGATCATATTTGGCGATTTCAACTTTTTCAATATTTTTTGGCCTCAGTACTGTCCTATTTACCACTATTTATTTGACTTTCAAAGACAGTTTCTAGATGATATTTATTGTTCCTTCAACCTGCAACAGATTATCAACTTTCCTACTCGAGGAAACAATTATTTAGACTTGATTTTTACTTCGTTTGACGATTGCTTCGTCGAAGTTACATCCGGATTTAAATCAGATCACACTCCTATTATTTTAACATCTAATATATTCTTCAGAACGAAGTTTGACTCTACCTCGATTAACTTTAGAGCCTGGTCTCATTGCGACTGGGATCAAATCATTTTCGAAATGTTACGTTTCCCATGGGATTCGTTATACCATACTAATATCAATTTGGATTTTTTCTACTCATCGCTTTACACCTGGATAGACGAGACCATCGTTAAATATGTTCCAATCCACACGAAAACTATCAGAAAACCTCCTTGGATCTCCTCTACAACGAGAAAAATTAAATCGAGGATAAACAATTTATATAAATCTTGGAAAAAGTTTGGTCATTTTTCCGACCTGTTTCTTTATTTTAAATTGAAGCAAGTTTACAGCAAATGTTTAGGTACGGACAAACAACGCTTTATATCAAAGAATATTCGTAACTCACCAAATAGTCGAAAATTATGGGGAGTTATAAACTCTATCTCATATCGCACTAAATCAAAATCATCTTACATTACGTACGATCTCTTTTTAAAGTTTTGTGACCATTTCCGTGACAAATTTTCTTATGCCAATACTACAAATTTTCAGATGATCAGTTTAAAAAGGGCTAAAATAGACTTTACCGAATCCGATGTTTTGTTAGCATTGAGAACTAACAACAAACATTCGAAGGGTCCAGATGGTATTCCTTTTGTATTCTATCAAAAAATATTACCGCCCATCATCCATCATATCACTTATTTATTTAAAATTACTTTAGAAACTGGCCACATACCAGAGAGATGGAATACAGCCAAACTCATTCCAATTTTAAAGAAACACAAGAATCCCGCAGAGGTATCTTCATATCGTCCTATCACCATAACCAACTGTTTATTACGAATCTTTGAAAAACTATTACTGAAAGTTCTTTATTTTCAAGTTAAAAACCATATCTCGCATGCCCAACACTATGCAATGAAAAATAGATCTACAATAACTAATCTTCTTGACTTTACCAGTAGAATTTATCGGAACTTCGAAAACAAGAATCCAACTCATGCTCTTTTTTTAGACTTATCAGCCGCTTTTGACTCAATAGATATTAACAATCTTTATCTCCGACTCACTAGAGATTTTGAAATCGATTATATTTTCATCTACTGGATCATTAAGTACCTTAAGAACAGAAAATTTTATATCTCTTGTGACAGCTTCATATCTAAAAATTATACTCCTACGCTCGGCATTGCTCAAGGTTCTCCACTCAGTGCGCTGTTATTTGTCTTATATATGAATCCCATATTTGCCCTGAATATCCATTCTTCGTTGCTTGGATATGCAGATGATTTAAAACTTTTTAACAACAACAAATCTGATTTAGAATCTGACTTTTCTTTAATAGTGAACTGGCTGAATGCCAATAATTTAACAGTCAATTCAGCAAGACCGCTTATATGATCTTTTCAATTCATAACCTCGAAACAATCTCGTCAATAAATCTAAATGGAATGATCATTCAATCTATTTTGTTACACAAAGACTTAGGCATTTATTTGGATCCTTGTTTATCTTTTAAACATTATATTCAATATCTGATTAACAATGTGCGGAGCAAAACATTCTTTACTAGACGTTTTTTATGGAATATATCTAGTACACATGTGCTTTATACTTGGTTTTTTGCTATGTTTATCTCGATTATTACCTACGGCATCTCAATCTACTCCTCCGCTTCGCCCTCTTATCTGAACAAACTAATAAGTACTTACAATACTGCTATTAAAATCATTCAACAAATTTCTACGAGAAACGGAGACATCAATTCATCTGCAATTCAATTCTGTATTTCATTTCCGACTTTTACTTCTATCTGTCGCAATCAAGATTTAAAACTACTGACTAAATTCATACAAGGTCTTCTTCCGGTCAACACCATCTATTTCAACGTGCCTCAAGTCAATACAATAAAACTAGACTTGTTATATATCCGCAAACATCGTCTGCATAAAACTACAAATTCTTTCTTTTATCGAGCATGTAAATATTACAATGATTGGTATAGTAAATCAACTGTTACTTAAGGGGGGGACACCCATTTCTATGTTGTAGGGCAGGTGTTGTTCAAATAAATAAATAAATAAATTACTTTATCGCAATGTTATAATCGAAAATTTGTAATTCAGATAAAGTTTGTTTATTATTTTGTGAATAATATTGGCTTTGTTAAAATTATTTAAATTAAAATTAACAAATTATTTACTTTCCGAATCCACGTATATTTTTTGGAATGATTGTGTATATAGAATTAAAACGCATTTCATCAAAATCATCTTCAATAACATGATCATTTTATTGAATTTCATTAAAAAATCTATAAAAATTTCTCAATGTATATCAGAAAGAAATATGAAAATCCACCTTCCTTAAATGTATGAAACTATTAAGCAGTTGTTATGCTATCAAATTTAGTTTCTATGACTTGCTAAATTATTGAATAGTTCAAAATATATTAAGGAAGTATTCAAGAAGATATCAAGAAAGATGTTTCAATGTTATTTATTTTTAGATGATGGAAACTACAGTATTAAAAGGCGAATTTCTAGTTAATTTTAATGGTATAATATTCTTGCATAATTTCATGAAAGTCTACTAAATTGGTTCAAAAGTTGTTAATGGGGATAAATAGTTACCTCTCATTTTGATTAGGAAAGTAGACTAATAAAACACTTCCTATTAATATTGTTTTGATTCAAAATTCTAAGCAGTTTTATGTTGCCAGTAGTTCAAATTAAAAAAAAAAAAAATATGATTAAAATCTATAATTAATCACATCGTGTTTCAATATAATGAAATAATGAACTGAAACATGAAATCTGTCTTCGGATTTTTTTTAATTTAAGGATTAGTTATCAAATATTTTTTGATCTAATTATTAAAACTGTAAAAGTAAAACTTAAAAATAATGAACTGAAACATGAAATCTGTCTTCGGATTTTTTTTAATTTAAGGATTAGTTATTAAATATTTTTTGATCTAATTATTAAAACTGTAAAAGTAAAACTTAAGTAAAAGTAAAATTTAACTATAAACTGTATAAGTTAAAATTTACTAGTGTACACTTTCTTAAATGGAAAATTGGGGATCCTGATTTTTCATGAATTCTCATGAGAGATCCATACCTCCAATATATATATATATATACCGTATATGTATTTGGTTTGAAATCGATCTGATCCCATTCTTCGATCCCATCGATCCCTATTATTCATGATTCAATAAACACTATCGTAAGTCTAAATATACCGTAATGGTTCCGGAATTATTCCACTGTTTGATAATTTCTGATTGAAATGGGGCATAAAACTAGAGAGCAGACTATAAACTAAAAAATATAAACTGAAATAAAGCATTATAACCGAAAATATTATTCGATATTATGTTGTTCATAACATAAATTTAGTTTTAAATATAATTTGGCCATATGAAAACCTGAAGGATCTGTTTCTGGATTTTTAAATGGAAAAGGTTTTATTAAAGGACCTGATCCTGATCCATTTTCATATATTAACGACCCTATTAAGTTATGAAGACTTTTCATATTCGGTATAGATAGTTCTCATAGTGAGATCGATCTTATCAAAAGCTGAAAGTACATCGAAACGAAAAAAAGATATAACAGAAGAAGAAAAATATTTCGTACAACTGAACAATTTATCTTCTTTTTAGTAGCAGTATATTATATTAGTTGACAATGATAAAAACTGAGTCAGAAATCAAAATAATATAAAAAAAAAAAAGATTACAGCGATCAAAAACTTCTCTACACGATTACCTTGAAGAAATAAGATTTACGATACTCCTATAATTTTATTTAAAATTTTTGATTACTGAAATACTTTTCTTATAAAAGTCTTGAAGATAAGCACGTATTTTTAAGAAAAGAATGAAAAAGTCAAAATATCTTTGATCTTTTCGAACTGTAGAAAATTATAGTACCAAAATCTGAAGATATAATTACAGTTGCTATTTTCTGATATATCATTGATATCGTTTTATTGAAAACTGTAAACAGATTCAGTAATATAAAAATATCGCATAAAATAAAATAAAATTTCACAATAAGAATATTGCTTAAATCTTTATTTGTATAAATATTAATACATGGAAAATAGATAATATTAATAGAATTTAATGACAATTTAATCGAAAATTTAGAATATAAATTAATTAAAAAAAAACCTCAAAAAACAAAATTTTAATGATTCTAAACAGATAAAATTATGATATTTACGGACATGAAAATATTTTTAAAAACATCAGATGTTTTCAGATTTTACAGGTTTATTAACAACGGTTTATTTTCGTCTTATTTTACCTGTTTACAATAATTTTATGTGAGCAGATATTTTCCTAATTAAAGTTTATTAAAAACTGCAAAGGTCAAGAAAGACTGAAAGCTATTTTTATTATCGATTGAGAATTTTTTTTTTTTCAAAATAAATGCTTTGATTTAATGAATATTTTATATTCAGATTTTGTGTAATTTTATTTATGATTCTTTTAAGCTTTCATAAATAAATAAATACTATAAGCTATTATTTCTTTTTATTAAATAGCGGCAATTTTCCTATTTTCAATTTCATATTTAAAAAATAATATAATATCGTTTTAAATATGAGCCAAGTACTCATATTTAAAAAAGCATGAGCACTTGGCTCATATTAAAAAAAAATAGATATTTATATTTATAATAAAATTATATTCTAAACAAAAATTATACTGCATTATGCTAAACATAATAAATTTATATATAGAAGAGATTAAAATTTATAAAAATAGATTTTTTTTATAAACTTTTAAAATGGAACTAATTATGTTGAAACTTATTATAGAAACAAGAAATATTTGATTTTTTATTTTTCTTAATTTCTGTAAGATTATTATTGGGGAATTAATTTATAATTTAATGTAGATCTTTAATAATAATAAAATTTTCATTAAAATTTTGCAGCAAAATCTCTGAAGAGAACAGGAAAGTTCTGAAGATCTGGCTAGCTGAAAAATAATTGCAAAAAAAAAAAAAGGATTAAATTGGATATAATAAATACATAGTGATAATTGTATATATTTTAATGATAGCTGGTAATTGTTAAGATGCCATTTTATCTGTAAGAATAATGTTTTAAATTATGGCCAGAAATAATATAATGAATTACAGTGATCATTATATAAAGAATAATTTATACGTATCGTCTTGCAAAACGTCAGAAGTGAAAAATTATTTATAAAGTAGTTATTTGTGAAGATAATAATAAATGACGTGCGGTTAATAAATAAAAAAAAATTCTCTCTCATGCATAAGCTTAAGGAATATTATAAAAAAATAAAACTTAAAAAATAAGCTTGATATTTGATCCGCTACTATCGACCATTTTAAAGAAGAAAAATCACTTTTTGACTCTCATAATTTATAAATAACTATGAAACAATAATTTTAGAAAAATTCATCGAGTTTTATTAATGTATTATCATAAAAACAAAAAAAGAAGAAAAATCACTTTTTGACTCTCATAATTTATAAATAACTATGAAACAATAATTTTAGGAAAATTCATCGAGTTTTATTAATGTATTATCATAAAAACAAAAAAAAAATAATAATTTTAATTTTTTACTTGTTTTGTGTGATTTTTATTATAAAAGTTAATAGAACGTTCAGTTCAATGGAAATTAAAAATTAATTTTAAAAAATTAATACAGTTAAAAATCAATATTTTATTATTGCCTGATATTTTAGTTTTTTTCACAATATTGTTGATTATAGAATATAATCGATTTGATATTATCGATATATCAAAAAATCGATTTTAAATTTAGAAACAGAAAACCTCTAACTTCTCACTGTAAATCGTTATTCACTGCACATGATAAGAACATTTTCCCTTATAAATTATCTATAATTCACTTATAGTAAATGAAAATTCGTTGTATAAATCTATATATATAAATTTTATCACAGTTGAAATTATGATATAATGTTTTTTCAATCTATATTTCAACATTGAATTTGGAAACTTTCATCTATGTAACCTTAAATATATCATACAATATTTTAATTTATTCAGAGAAAATTCTCCAAGTAAACAGAGAATAAAAAACAAACGATATACTATATATTTTAAAAACAAAAATTACTTTGCAACTTTTTGTTCTACGGAAACATGAATTTTTATTAGGAAACGTGACGTTTATTGTATCCATCATATTTATTACCCAAAGGAATGTCACATTTATTACAAAATTAAAATCGTTCACCTTTTTTTTTAATGTTCTACAGAGTTTCTGAAACAATTGCGAGGTGAGAAGTCAATTATGGATTCATATAAGAAAAACAATTCAAATTAATTATTTATATTTTTAGAAAAATAAATTTTTGCGAATTTATGGCATATGTCATAAGTCATGAAATGAATCTTCACGTCTCTACATTCGAGATCAAAATCACATTTGTTTTTACCTTTTTCCATTTTTATATATTCTTTTTTAAGAATAAGCATGGAAGGTTATATATTATTACAGTACAGAATGATTTAAACTGAGACTTCCAAAGATTCATTGCTTGTTTTTGTGTTAAAAAATATAATGAAAATTTATACTACGTTATTTATTTGTTTACACCCTGCCAGAAAAGAAATGCCATTTTGGGTGACTCTCTCATCTAAATTACATAAAAAATTAAAAGCGTTAATTGTCAAGACCTAGATGACTTTTCGAGTCTCTTGATGTGAGTGAAATAAATTTATCTTGCGAGAATTAAACTACGATACATTATATTCTGTCATAACCGATGGAAGATCTCTTACATATTTCAGACAGCTGAATTTATTTGTGCTTTCTTCCTGGAGATCCGATAAATATTTAGAATTTACTTTTTTAATAGCCCGTTGCCAGACGTATCTCAGCGATTTTAAACTTGATCCTGATGCATATAATTGAATTCTATATACCAGAAATGATACTTACAACATGGTTTTATTCAATTTTTATATATATTTATCTACTACTCTTGGAAAATATCTGAAAATAAATGCTGTTTTTCTATTTATTTATCATATAATGAATATGGAATTTATATGAAAGCCGATTATCTAATATTATACCAAAGTCTTTATGTGATTCTATTGGTATAAAAGATACATCATTATATATAAATCATTTCTATTACTCCAATTTTAATCTATCATTTATTTAATCTAAATTTTTAAAAAATCATTTCAAAAATAATATATTATTTATGTCTTTAAAAATTTTTTAACTTAAATATTTCTTAATTAATTGTTTTTCTGTCAAAAAAATGTTATCATCATCATTTTTTAGTACAAAAATATCGATAGTTTTATTTCTAAGTTCAAATTAACGGCGAATTTTTGGAAGTTCAAATTATTGCCAAAATATTAGCAGCTTTCCTGCTGAACAAATACGTGTATTGCAGAAAAGTATCTTTGTAGTTTATCTGATGACATTAAGAGATGAAAGCAAGAAGTTTTATATTATATAACTTCGTTTAAAACCAATCAGCAGATAACTAAATTAGGAAGAAAGATAAATTCCTTTAAAATTCCACTGGTCTTACATCTAATAAATTATTGATTGAAATAATTACTTCTGTTTGATTCATTTGCCAGGTAACAAATTACAAATTTGATTCTTATTATTTGACTGTTTAATATATAAAATAACTGACCTAAAACACAAGAAGAGAGATTTCTGAAGATGAAAAGTGTTTAATTTTAGAAAATAATCTAGTTGATATATTTTCTACATTTTTATCCAAATAATAAATTTAACATATGTCGATTTAAATTTAAACTCTAGGAATTTTTTACTTAATTTGTTGAAACTAATTTATTAATCTCCTCGCAATAAATTATAAGAGTAGAGAAGAAATACTTAGATATTAAGCTAAGGATTTTAGATAATGGTGACAATGCAAATGTTACAGAAATAGATCATCTTGAAATTTTATTATAAAGTTTGTTACGTTTGAATTTAGAAAATAATCATTATATACTGGAAATTTTATCAGACGATTGAGTCTGATAAAGAAAAATTTCTTAGAGATAGTATGCAGAAAATATACACAGCATGCATTAAGAATACAAACAAATTTCGTATAGCTGTGTGGTGCATTACCTTAAGTATAACAGAATATATATGGATGTTTACTGTGATATATGAACAACAAGATATTTGCTCAAATATTTTATGAAATCTACTATCAGTAGTGAAAGTTATTTACATTTACTAACATTATATGCGAAATATTGCAGAGAAGAGTTGTGTTTGACAGAATGATGCCATCTATAATTTGAACTGTATTGATCTTGTGTAATACAGGATAAATACAGTTCGAACCAGTAGTGAAAGTTATTTACATTTACTAACATTATATGCGAAATATTGCAGAGAAGAGTTATGTTTGACAGAATGATGCGATCTATAATTTGAACTGTATTGATCTTGTGTATAATACAGGATAAATACAGTTCGAATATAATTATACGAAACGTTTTGATGTTCACTACATAGCATTTGCAAAACAGAAATTTTAAGTTGTACCACACAAAATAAAACAAAAATCCGAGAAGTATGTTATTGTATAAATTATGCTATGTTGTTAACTATCCGAGACGTATTCAGTAACAAAAATAAAATATATAATTCACAAGTTTTAGAATTGTAAAAAAGTTTATGCTTTCCTTATTAGAAAACATGAAAACAAATATTATTTTTAACAGTGCTATACCATAAAAATTACTAAAATACTGTATAAAAATATAAAAACACGATACATAAAAGATTTTTAAAATAATGTTTTAAAAGTCTGTTATGTATAAAATATACATATCATGCATTAAAGATACTTAGATCAACAATTTGAAAAGTTTACTTTCCGATATAATGAATGATTATTTTCAAAAATTCAACATAAGAAGCTTCTTAAAATTTTTATCAGGTATATATTTGTAACGTCTTTTTGTGTTAAAGAGTTAGAAAGAATATTAAGAGAACCTCTTTCCACCCATAGAGTACTAAGAGGCTCAAAGTATGTAGAAGATATTGTGTGCTACATCCAAGAGTGATTTAAAAATTTAAGCTATACTCCAGTGAGGGATTTATAAGTTTTACGTGTTTATTTTATCTGCATCTATTTTATTATGATTGAGGAAATTTGTTGGCTCTAAATTCATCAAAGTATGTAGAAGATATTGTGTGCTACATCCAAGAGTGATTTAAAAATTTAAGCTACACTCCAGTGAGGGATTTATAAGTTTTACGTGTTTATTTTATCTCCATCTATTTTATTATGATTGAGGAAATTTGTTGGCTCTAAATTTATTTATTCTTCTTGTTTGCAGGAATCCTGAATAAATCTGCAATAAAGAAAAAATTTTATCATTCAACTCACACATATATAGGGAGTAAAATGAGATAGGAAATTATGTAACTTGTTTATCATGCTATTACTTAAATTTATAGCAACAGAAGAACTAATGTAATAATTATTTCTTCGCTATATTTTCGATTTATTGCTATGAAATTAATAAACTTCTATTTCCGGAAAATTTGTAAAATCAAAAATTTCTAGAGATTATATTTCTGATGCACACGTTATATATCTCAACATGTTAAATTTATTTACTTATCGAATAGATAAATATGTAAAAAAATATCAAAACCAATTACTTTTTAAAATTAGATACTTTGCCTAGATCTTATGTTTCAAATCAATAAGTTTATAATTATATAAAGTATTAAAAATTTAAAACGTGTTACTTGGCAAATGAATCAAACGGAAGCAGTTATTTCTATCAAGAATTTATTATATTAATTCCAATAGAATTTTCAAGAAATGTGTCTTTTTGCGAGTTATCATAACCGTTTTAATTATAAATCGAGTTATAAAATATAAAAAAATTCTTGCTTAAAATTGTCAGACTTTGAAGACTCTCTTTATTTCAACAAACAAACTGTGAAAATACTTCTCTGCAATACTTATTTCTGTTTAGCAGAAAAGCTGCACCTCAAAGGAACATAAATACTGTACAATATTGTATTTGTGGAGGCAAAATAGCAGTCTTCTCAAACTTAAAACTATTGATATTTTTAGATATAAAAAGATGATAAGAAACAACTTTTTATATTAATAAAAATTTAACTGAATAAGGAATTTTTACGTTAGAAAAAAAATAAAAAATATGGCTAAATTCAGCGTTAAATTAATTTCTTAAAAATTTGATTAATAAATTTTAATTAAATGGAAAATAAAAGATAAAAATTCTGAAGTTGTTCATTTTTATCATCATGAATATGTGATAAAATTCTTAAGTCGATAATATTAAATTTTAATTAAATGGAAAATAAAAGATAAAAATTCTGAAGTTGTTCATTTTTATCACCATGAATATGTGATAAAATTCTTAAGTCGATAATATTTATTTAAAAACTCATTTTATGAATGATTGGAGGATGACTCACGAGTTAGAATTTTTACACAGATCCTGTCCTTACATTTATAGATGAAAAGTCAGCTTTTCTATATTTATACAGATATAGAATTTTATAGACGAAAAGTCAGCTTTTTTTTACAAAGCTCTTTTGTACATTTTATAGATACACAGCAGATTTTTATAGACGAAGAGTCAGCTTAACCGAATACGATTTCTGACATATTTTTGATACATCGCATATTTTCGATATCATTTGATACAATTCTCGTAATTATCCAACATCAATTCCCAAAATTATATTCGATTTATCTCCACTGTCTCTAACATTTTCTACAGGTTATTTAAAAAGAAACACTAAAGTAAGTCACGTTCTCCATCATCATCCGTTTGTAATCCAAAACTCTTAGTTTTCTTTTTTTTTTCCTTTTACGATTTTGAAAATATGATTTAAAATCATAAAAAGCAGTCACGTTTATACTTTTTATGATTTAAAATTATATTTTCAATATCCTGAAAATCATTTTTAAAAAAATGTTTCTAAAATATTATTCTCCATGTTTTTCCTAATTCTTTAAAGTTGTTAACTTTTTTATTTTTATTTTATTTTTTCATTCTAAAGAATTATTTAAAGTCCACTGACAAGATGAGAAAAAATTTTTTTAATTTTCTATTATTAATATTTATTTTTCTCTAGCGAATTTCATAAGACGATTAAGGATTTATTAAATTGGTATTTTGCTACTGCTAACATTAACGTTTACGTAATTCGCAGGGATTAATAAAGTTGATTATTACCTACTTCAAAATTTACTCACCTGATAATTTTTAATAATTCAAGTTAAATAATTAATACCGTGCCTCATATCAAATGCAATCGATGTTAATCAATAAATGTCAACCAACTATAGTTAATTTATTTATTTTCTGCAATAAATTTAAACTTTGATACCTTCCTAACAACTCTGCTAAAGTGCTGCGATGGTGATGTCTTGTTATACCTACCAATATATATATTTAGAATTTTTGTCATAATAAATCTTTTATGTCGTTTAATGACGTAATGAATGGTTCTTGTTAATCTCTTTAGAAATTAATAATTCATATCATGTTTACAAAATAAGTGTCGTATCCGGTCTTTTATCGTTAGCTTTGTTCTTTCTCTATAATTAAGCAGTCTTTCCATTAGCAGATATCATTTGTTTCTGACTAATGGATGCATTTTCTATCTTTATTGATCATGGAAACACTAATTTCTCCATCAGTTCTCTCTTCTCGATCGTCCTTGATAAATGTGACCAGTAAAGTGTTTCGAGTAGTACTTGTTCTCGTGTACTCGAACCCACTTACTATGTCGTAATGTTCCGAACACATGCTCCAGGACTTCTCTCATAAATAGTAAACCCGTCTCATCAAACTCGAATTTTCAGCTGAATAATTGTTGTTATTTAAACAGAAAAATTATTTTAAACTTTTTATAACATTAAAATATAAAATTCAAGTAAAATCCATTAAATATTTTAAAGTTAAAATAATAAAGTTGGTTAATTTTTATGTAAAAAGAGTAACAGTACAAAAAAATAATTAATTTTGTCATTTTCAAAAAAAAAAATCTTATTTTATTGAAGTAATAAAATAAAATCGTAATTATTTTAATACTTTTTATATATATTTTCCATTAAAACCTTAAAAAAAACGTATGAAGAGTTTTTAGTTTTCTCTTTTTTTCAGAATTATAAAATTTTAGTTTTTCATTATATTTTATCAGACAGTGCAAAGTATCTTAAAGGAAAGTAATTTATTCGATTTTCTCGAATGTAATTTATCTAAAGAGAGAAAAGTAATAATAAAAATAAGTATTGAACTAATAGTTTCTTTCTGAATATTTACAGTTTTTTTTTTTTTTTT
>AYEL01059626.1:0-11105 GCA_000484575.1 Olivierus martensii | reverse complement strand
ATTATATAATTATTAATTATATAATATATAATTAATAGATATTTTATTAATAAAGGATAAAAGTTTATAACAGTAAATTATCCATTAGTAATTTAATAATTTTTCGAATGAATAAAGAAGGATATTTGATCTTTAAATTGACGATCTACTCAACTTCTCAACTTACAATCGATTCCATTAATCGACACGAAATATGATAATGCAGCAAATTTGTTAGATATTATTCTTAGTTTTTTTCCTCTGTTTTTTTTTTTAAATATTCAATGAATATGAAAAAATTTACAATTTTTGAATAGAAGAGGGAAAAAATAACGTATAATTTATCTATTTAAGGCTACTCTAGATATAAATAACTCATCTGTTTATAGAATTCTGACAATAACTTCTAGAATAACATTAAAATTAGTCATGATCGTGTTGGATGGAGCAATTTGTCACTAGAGAAGTGTATATCTAGTGACACTTCTCAACTTATAAGGAGAGATATTTGAATAAAGCTTCTAACTGAAAATTCTTATAACCGAGTGGAAAATTAGTCAAATTTTATAGTCAACAACTTTATGACTATATAATTTCCACTCGAGTAAAATGATTGCAGCGGATAAATTGAATTTTATCGAGCTGTAATCTGAATATATCAACTCTCTCCATATCTGTATATATGAAAATATAAAGTTTATAGTCATCTTGGCATTATTTAATTCTTAAATAATTAAAATAATTAACAGAAATCTGTAAATAAATCTATAGATTTCGGTAATCGATTATTTTATAGAAGCGGTACCGAAACAAGTTTAGAAGTTGTAAAAATCAAAATTGGATATTTTTATACTTTAAAGATTATCCTTAGAAAGGAAAATTAATTAAAATTTTTAATTGAACTGCTATTTTTAGTAGATAACAAGTCGGCATTTATTTAGACAGATTGTTAAAATTTAGCAGTAATCCCAATGGTTATTCAATAAGTTTTAGAGATATTCTTCAGCTCGGAGTTCAATAAATTAATAAATACAACTGAGTATATATATCCTTTAAGATATAAAAGTTAAGTTAGAACTTTTAGTTAAGAGGATAATCTAAACAACGACACAATCCACTTACCACAAATCAAATATCACGAACGAAAACTGAGCTTGCAATTTTTATAACTTAAAATTTTGTGAATTTATCTTAATTTATATGAAATTTTTCACTGAATATTATAGTTTAGACTTTGAAATTTTTAAATAAAAAATATATTATTCATACTTTGTTACTCTTCATATTCATATGACGTTCAAAAAATTGAAAAATATTACTCGTATTTTGAATATAGAAAAATAAGAGAGGGTATATTTACAGCACTAAAAATCGACAGTTAAAAATTAATCAGTAGAGAGAAAGTTGGAAAATAAATTATTTAAAAATTCATTTAATAATGTTCTTCATATTTTTCTTTTTTTTTCGTGTTAAAGGATTTTTTTTAGTTTATTAAAATCTGAGATGTAATAAACAGCATATTTTAATAATAAAATTTAAAAAGAGAAATATATTTTACTTAGTAAATTAAAATTTGCAAAGGATTAGTAAGTAAAATTAACACATTTAATTTAATCGGATGTTGTTTAATGCATGTCATAGAAGCCTAAAGCTGTAATTGTAAAATTTAAGAGGAGCGAAACAGAAATTAGATTGAAAGAATACATGAAACTGCTTGGAGATTAGATTTAGAGTTACCAATTTCTAAATATTAGATAAAATACTGTTCAGTGGAAAAATAAGGAAAATAATGCAAATAATTTAGTAAATTAAAAATAACGTCAGATATAAGGAATGTACTGTACATATACAGTTATTAATTCAGATATTATGAGTCTGAATGCTGAAAATAAAATTGATGTTTAACAAAATTATGATATAGGATGGAGAATTCTAGATCAAATAAAAATTTTTCATTATTTTATCATCACATAGAATAATAATGAATGGATAATGAAACATCTAAGAGACTTGGAGCTTATATCTGAAAAAAATCATAAAAAACGCTAAATTGATATACAATCGCTAATATCTCACTGTTGATAGTAACTTTATATACCAGATTATTAGAATCAGTATGCTGAATCATAAAATACAACATGAGTATTATTTCTAAGTAGGAGTACAGCTACAGAGCTGCTTACACGAAGAATGTACATTTAGATTGACTTCTTACTTTCAAACATACTTGTCTAATTTAACCTATTGATAATGCCTAATCATGATGGGAGATCTGACATTGAAGAATGATCGAAAATTTACAATGAAAAAAAATGTCATTGCTGAGAAAACATTAGGTGAATAAATATATTATAATTGCGAACAAATGAACATTTAAAATCAGCTTCATTAGAAAGGAATCTTGAATTAAAAATATCTTATTCAAAAGTCATTGAGATAGAATTAATTTTCTTGTTTGAAAATTAAAAGAGCTATTTAGGACTACTTCCATTACTATTCTTGATGTTCTCTTGGTTATCAAGCACAGTATAGAGCTTTACATACAATGTAATGTACTTTACATCGTATATTGAGATTTTTTAGATGAAAAAGGAAGATGAAAGGAGAATTCTTGGATTCACAAAGCTAAGAATTTGGTTCTAATTATTATTATTGAATAGTTTAAATAAAACTAGTCAGCAAATTTCCGAATCCTCCAACTACTTCCATATTGGAGGATCCGGAATCAATTCTGGATCCTACATCTCCGATTTTTCAGGAGGGATCGGGGCCCGGCTCGTTGAATCATTCTCCACCTGACAGCAAACCACCAGAAGTATGGTCGATTCATAGTGGGCACTGTAATGCCTCGCCGCTTAGTACCGATCGAGTACGTTGAATCATTCTCCACCTGACAGCAAACCACCAGAAGTATGGTCGATTCATAGTGGGTACTGTAATGCCTCGCCGCTTAGTACCGATCGAGTAGAAAGAGGCATAATGTCACAATGAATAAAAAATACATTAACCGAAAGATTAACTTTTTAATTCTATATTGTAAAAATACTTCGATTTTTGTTTTAATTATAATTCTGATGTTTGTTTTATACTTAAAAAAGCTTTTCTTAATAGTTAATCACAATAAAACCGAAGAGAGTTTATTGATAATCCGAAAAGCGTTTTCGTAAGGCATGTTGGAGGATTAACTTTAAAAACAAGATGCGAATTGTGTCCAATTAGACATCTTCTTTTAATCTTATCGGAGGAAACAAATTTGTTTTTATATTCAGGAAAAATCTAAAAATGAGTTGTAGTTTAAAAAAATAAATTATGTGACTTTTAGAAGTTCGAAACATCTCTTGTTTAAGTCATTTCAGTTTCTTTAATTAAAGATTAAATTCATTAATTACGAAATAAAAAGATTAAAAAGATTATTATTTTAACATGTAACTCGAAGGCCAACTGAAAATATAAGATTATACTCTTACTATTTTTCCCTCAATTTGCTTATTTTTAAGTTTTTATATTAAAATGCCTTTTTTTCGAAAGAATTTTAACAGTTTTTTTGTATGAAATTAAATATATTTATGTTAATAAAATAATTTAAATTTTTTAGAGTTAATTTTTTTTGGTTGCTATAAATTAATTCACGAATATCTTCATTTTTCTGAAGAGTTAAGTTAAGCAAAGTGGACTTTTAAAAATTCAATAAGCCGTCTCGGAGGTAATAAATTTTATTGAACAAAATATAAGTCGTTGACATTTACCTTAGAGAAAGTGATGTTTACGAAGAATTTATTTACATACCTTTTTCAGAGATTTAAATTTTCTTTATTGTTTAAAAATTTCTTTTAAAATATCATTAAAAATTTTCTTTGATGTCGCTTAGGTCATAAAATAAATAGATATCCTTTTTTTATATTCAGTATACGTAAGAAGATCAGAAACGTACAGAATATCTTAAAAGTTATAAATGATGATTTAGAAAAATAAAGAAAAATGTGAAGAAGAATTTCATCATATGAAAATGCAATATGTAGCTAAGATACACACACGGTGATGCAAAGATGATGTTTGAAAATGGTAACAATTGAAATTTTCGAGTCGTAACAGTTTGAAGGATTTTAAAATATATTCTCCACGAACACTTTAATCTTGGTTATAACGAAAAGATCAAAGTAAAAATTTCAATATATAGTCTCGAAATGTTTTTGTTTTTAAAGTCGACAACCTGAATTTGATATTTTTTTTTTTTTTTAATGTTAAAAAAATCTCGAAATATTAAATTAAATATATTTGATTTTCCCTGATATAAATTTATTGAACTTTAAGAATATTTTAAAGTTAAGAAAGAACGAACTTAGACTATTGTATAGGTCTAAAACTTACTTCAAGATTTTACACTACGCTACATTATGATTCTAGAATGGAGGTAAAGAGTTATTCAGTATAACTGTACTCTTAATATAACTTCATCACTCTCAAATAAATTGCTACACTATTAATACTGTAATTTGAAAAAAAAAAGAAGATATTGTATAGGTCTAAAACTTACTTCAAGATTTTACACTACGCTACATTATGATTCTAGAAGGGAGATAAAGAGTTATTCAGTATAACTGTACTCTTAATATAATTTCATCACTCTCAAATAAATTGCTACACTATTCTGTAATTTGAAAAAAAAGAAGATTTTTTGCTATGTTTTAAATGTAATAAGTCTAATATGTGAAGTAATATCTTGATATAAAATCTGGATGGTGAAGAAACTGTGTGTTATGCGGTTTTAATTACAAAATTCCAATAACAGAATCCCAGAGGGATAATACATTTTTATTTTCTTGTAACTTACATTAACTCAAACATTTTCCGTCAACATTTCTCTTAATTAAATCGAATTGAGATTGGTTTTCTGACTTCTAAACAAACATGATTGTCTATAGCTCATGTTGTGACTTGACATTCTTTCCAAGGATTACGATTGTTTATGATAATGAACTAGAAAAAAGTGTGTATAGCAACAATTTAGATAATTTAATTTTTGAACAGTTTATATCCTCTTTTAAGCGATTATCCTGATGAGTTTGCTGTTATTACAGCTACTCTTGTGTAAAATTTGTAATAAACGAGCATATTGTTTACTCCTTTCGGATTTATCGATTTTAACGATTAATTTCGTTAAAAAATGAAGCTGGACGAAGTTTTCTTCTACAAAACGATTTAATCGAGTAACTCAAAGTGCTATAAAAATTTTAATCTGTATTTAAAGTTTCTCTAAATATTTAATTTAATAATTTTATTACGATAGCGAGATCATTTTATTTTAATAAATTCTCTGGCTTGACGTGCAGAATGGTATACTGTATATTAAAAAAAAAAGAAGTTAAATGCTGAAAATATAGATAATTTAATATCAAACAAATGTAGCCGTTTAATATATTGAGTTATTTATCAAATTATTTTGAAAAAAGTATTAAATAAACAAGCTAAACTATCTAAAACACTCAAAAATGTTAAGTTCCTTACATAATTCTGTCATTAAGATATTAAAAAAATCAAATAAAAATATCATATAAAGACTTAAAAATTATACTAATATTTTATTCCATATTATTTTTTAATAATATATAAAATGATACAGAAAAATTCTAATGATGAACACAGATTCGATAATAAATTTTAATCCTTCAAGTTCTCTGAAAGAGTAATACGAAATTTGAGTCGCGCGATACTAGCGATGCGAGATTTATTCGTGAGAAACGGAAATGCGATTTATCGCTAGAATCGCGTTGTTCAAATTTCGCTTTATTTCAGAGGGTTTTAGATCTATCATCAGATTTATTTTTTTTTAAATTAAATTATGCTGTTTATACAATTTTTGCATAATCTGTTAATTTCTGCAATTTTATATATATATATATTTTTTTAAATTTAATTAACATAGATTTAAGCGTGAAAAGTTTTGAGATAAATTTTTATGAAGTTACAAAAATGTTAACAGAAAATCGAAATAAAATTTATAGAAGGAAAAATAAATTTAGTGAAATATGGTCACATATATAGCACTAATGTAAAATGCCGATTATGTTTCAGAAGAGAGACTTTTATTTTTCTCATCGCTTTAAATTTATGTTTTAATAATTTAAAATGTCTCCAATTTTTCTAACGAAAGCTCTTAACAAAATTCACTCGTCAAATTACCTTATTTCATTTTTGTGCTTTTCAAAAGCATTAAAATAAATTTTTTTTAATAGTTTAAATACTTAAAAGCTACTCGTAAAATTTAATTTTTTAGATATTTAACTATAAAATCTCTTGTATAATGAACAGTATAATAAATTCTAATATTATATTTAATTTTCTTTTAAAAGCAATTAAATTATTTATCCGATTACTTCAGGATGAAGTTTATATAATCTATATTTTAATTATTAAGTGGATCGCCTTATGTTAAGGCAACATACCTGGAATATTTTAAATCTTTTAAGTATTGACGTAAGAATCCAAGGCATTGTTTATGAACTTTAACGTTTAATGTGTAATTTAGTAAAGCTTACTTTGAATTAAATGAATTATGTCAATAAATAATTAGAAAAAAAATTTCAATTTTATTAAAATTTTGAAGTTATTTCATTAAAAATTAATTCCAAAACATATAATTATCTTGTTTCAAATTGAATATAAAATTATAAAGATATTAAAATATTCTTTACTTTTTATCTTATAAAAGCTTCTTTATATATAAAAATAAAAATAATATTGTATATATTATGGATCTAGACAAAATAAATTGAATGCAGCAATAGATATTTTTTAAATAATTCCTAAAAAAAATAAATAAAATTTACGATAATCTTGGTTGGAAAGGAAGAGAAAGTTATGCTACTGTAAACATCTCTATAAGAACCGAGGATTTATTTATCAATAGGAAAACTTAATGCTGTATTGTACAATACTCCAGATCCGCTTCAACAAGTTTGTGGATATATATAGGATTTCAATTCAAGTTATATCATCAACAATGACATCGGTTCGATTTCACATAGTCCCATAAGATGTTTGTAAAATACGGGTATAAGAGATATATATGTGAAAGAGCGTTGAACCGAATTCAATATTTCTCCGATTGGCTCCAATTCAGAAAGAGACTATATTACATTTAAAAGCTAGATTCACAAATGAGCTAAAGAAAAATTTTGATTAAAAAAGATCCGGAAAAATTTGATGCCATTCGTCTGTTCTTGTTTATCAAAAATAAATAAATAAATTCAGTCACATTGCTGTTTATGCATCAATAAAGTTATCTTGACTTTTTATTGTTCATTTGTTACAGTTAATTATATAAAATACGTTTCTAGTTATTTGATTTTCTTTTTTTTTTTTTATTTTTACCAAACACATTTTTCTTGTTACCTCGAATTGAAAGAAGTGTTCAGGTTTCAAAGTTATTTTCTCTAAGTAGGAACTCTCACATTGCTGTTTATGCATCAATAAAGTTATCTTGACTTTTTATTGTTCATTTGTTACAATTAATTATATAAAATGCGTTTCTAGTTATTTGATTTTCTTTTTTTTTTTTATTTTTACCAAACACATTTTTCTTGTTACCTCGAATTGAAAGAAGTGTTCAGGTTTCAAAGTCATTTTCTCTAACTTGTAAGTAGGAACTTGACCAGACGAAAACAATATTAAAACTTCCTAAAGTCTATTCAATTCAATTATTGGTGAGGTTTCATTTATGAAGAAAGGTCATGAACGTTTTATATAATAAATTTTTATAAAATACTTCATTATATATGTATATCTATGTATGTAATCAGAATTTATAAATTAAATAAGAGTAAATAATTTTCAACTTTGAACAGATGAGTTTAATAAAAATAAAAATTAATTAAAAAATAGTTTTTATTATTATTTTAACAAGACGCCATTTTTAAAAGATTTTTTAAATAATATTGAGCACGTTTTCTATGAAAATATAAAAAATATATACCAAAAAAAGGTAGCCTATCGTTTCTTTTCGTAAATATTTGTATGAAAAGAATGCATCATCACTTTTTTCATAGAAAACATTAAGCGTTATCAGTGAAAAGATAAATAAAATAATTATCTATGAAAAACTAAATAAATGAATTAAAATTATATAAAGATTCTTCATGTTTTTGATTTTTCTACTTTATTTTTTTTGAGTATTTTGAAATTTTTGTTATTTTGGTTCTTTATCTTTTTTCTTTAATTAATGAGAAAAACAGATGATTAATTAGAAAGATAATTAATGGAAAAATTATCTTTGTTTACTTCTGGTTAAAAACATTTATCAAAACTTTAATACGAAAAATAACATTTAATAAAGATGATAACATGTTCCCCTTTTTTAACTGTTAATAAATAAATACAAATATATATAAATTTTCATCTGGTATTTTTTATCACTTGTTACTTCTTTCATATTTCTTTCATTCATTCATTCTTTCATATTTCTTTCATTCATTCATTCTTTCATTCATTCTGTTACATCCTTCATATTTATTTTTTAAAGTTATCTCAAAACATTTTTTCAGTTCTTTAAACAGTTTATTCTAAATCGATGAATCTATCATTTAGCTTTAAAAATAGCTTGTACTTCCTATCGATAATTCTTTCAACCCACTTGAATTTTTATATCCACACGTGTGAATATTTCACGTTTCGATAAATTATAATATTTTTTACTCGAGTAAACTTTATAGTATCTTTCATTCAAACTTTCAATTCAGAATTTTAATAAAATATATATACAGTATATATATACTGTATATTTAAGCAAGTTTCGCGTCAAATACAGTATAAACAAACACGTTTGTTGATTTTTTAAAATACTAAATTAAGTTTATATAACATTTTTACAAAAATATAACAAATATAATTAACATTTTTGTTTATTTCTAAAATAAATAAAGAAAATTTATAGATTTCGAATGGAAAAATAATAAAATTTTATAAATAAAAAAACTATCTGTAAATTTTCTGGAAACTCTCAATAAAATTAATTTTATTTTTATTTTTAAAAATAAAAAAATAAAAGTCTAATATTAAAAAGTTAATCTAGAATTATATAAAGTATATACTGTATATTTATTTTCGAAACATTCTTTATCCTTGGTTGACATGGTTCGAAATGAAAAGAAACAATTCTAGCAAAACATCTCTTGAGTATCTTCTCCAGAGATTCAAAGAATAATAAATAAAAGTGTGTCTTATTGTTAAAAATATTTTTTTCTTTTTAAATTTCTTAACTGAAGTTTTTCATTTCTTTAAAGCTCTATTTTCTGTTCTATTGTCTATGAACAACAGCTAATATTTACTTCTAATTTCCGAATGAATAGAACTGATTAGTGGGTAATTAAATCTTTGAAACTACATTATTAAGCTAATATTAGTTTTAAAATACTACATAACCTTTTCTGTAGTTTTATATTTTCTATCTAATATATAAAATATGCCTAAAGAACGTAAGTTTAAAAAATATATGTATACTGCATATAATTATAACTATAGCGAGTGAATTTAAAAATGCTTAAATTACTTTATTTCTGTTCATAAATATATAAATAGTTAATTTAATTTTTTATTGGTGTAATCAACTCTTATTTTGCACCTAAAATGACCTCTGCTCTGAAATCTATGGTATGTAAATACTCAACGAAACATTACTAGAAATCAGTTAAATCATTCATAAAAGTTCGGTCAGATGTAGTTTTCTTTCAGAAATTATTTGAAGATTTTGAATTTTTATCGTCAATTATTTATTAAATATTTATTTATTCTATTCATAAATATATTAATGAATAGAATAAATAAATATTTAATAAATAATTGAAGGTAATCATTCAAAATCTTCAAATAATTTTTGAAAGAAAACTACAACTGACCAAACTTTTATAAATGATTTCTAGTAATTTAAAGTTTCGTTGAGTATTTACATACCATAGATTTCAGAGCAGAGGTCATTTTGAGTGCAAACTACGAGTTGATCACATCAATAATGCGGTGGGCTGGAAGGTTAAAGGATGGTAATCTATCTAACCTGAGGAATGTGATCCGGTATCGATCCCGTATCCTCCAAATAGTAAGCTAATAATGCTTTAACATGCGATCTTTCAGCTGGAAATAATTTATAATGATTTTAAACATAACATTATTCATTTTCGGTAATCATCATTTATAGATATTTGGAAAAAATTAAATAATCAAATATATAAAGTAAACAACATATAAAAATGTTATGAACTGCCATTTTTTTAAAAATATTTTAGAATATTTTATATAATTTTTAATTAATTGTAATAAAATTTTGAATATATCAATATATATATATATGTTTGTTTAGAATCATCACATTTGTAGTTTACCACCATCATAATTCATTCAAATGGGTGAACTTCACCAAATCCTTATGGCTCAGACTGACACTGCGAACTCCTTGGAGTCTGAGGTTGCTGCCAGTTCTGTTTATTATAAAAATATTAAACAGAAACCATATATTACATTAGTGAAAAAAAGAAATTAGAATTACAGGGCGAAACTTCGCCGGTCGTTATAAAATTGTTAAAATTTCAAGGGCTATAATTTGGTTAGAAAATTTAGATATCTGGATCAGAAAACTATTGAGAAAAATTTATGTGAAAAAAACAAAAATAAAAATAAAAAAAAACTTTTTTTGAAATATTTAAATTGAAATTTTTTATTTTATATTTGTTTCAATTTTTGTTGCAGTGCATATATGAAATAGGATTTTTCATATATTTTTGAATTTTTATTTAATAACACACATGTTTTTATTTTAATAATAAACTAACTTTATGTGTTTGAAAAAATATTAGAAATGTGAGGTCCCAGGACGTATGTATGTCTTGAGTGTTATCATTCGATAATCTCATTTCTGACACCAGTGTGAATAACTCGCAGCGGATGGCCGATATAAAAATACGTATATCGATAAATTTTATCATATTTTCGAATAGGGTCGCGAGTAAGTGACGCAGGCATCCAGGATAGAAGAATTGATTCGGATACTTATTCAAAACAAATAATATATATTTATTAAAAAAAAAAACAGGAAATAAAACCCAATATTAACATAATTCGCTAGAGAGAGCTATCTGACC
>AYEL01059625.1:0-37863 GCA_000484575.1 Olivierus martensii | reverse complement strand
GTTTATAAATTGTCTTTTCCTTCTATTGCATCTCTCAGACTCTCCTATTGCCCATAATGTCCACCCTTCTCTTGCAGTTCGCACATTTTGTTTATTGGTTTTTCAGTAGAATACATTGAGCTATGGGATTTTCTATTAAGTTGTGAAGTATAGTAGACAGTTGATAGTATTATGTTAAGTTCAGTTTTCCTGATTCTTTCAGTTTTGAGGACTGTTATTGGTATTTTTATGTTAAGATTGGTTTTGATGTTTACCTAACAGCTATGGCAACTGTTATTGATGTCCCTCAGCTTTCCTCTTGTTGAATTTCTTCCTATAGGTTTCTGTTTTTGCAGGGTCATTATTGTTCACGGTTTCTGGGGTTTTCTTTCGTTCTCTTATGTTTTTTCCTATTGTTTCCCTGAATTATTTAATTTAGCTTGCATTCGTACTTTCGCTTATTTGTGTTTCCAGCTGTTTCCCAGTGTTTCTCATTACTATTTCTTGTATTTTTGATTGTTCAGTAGTTTTCTTCTGATTCTAGCATGTTTCTAATTGTTTACCTCTAGTTCTGTTCCTGATCGCTTTATTTGGTGTCAGATTTCCAATCTCATTGCATATAATGCCAGTGGTATAGAGTGAATGTGTTTGTGTGAATGGATTCTTATTTCCAAGCAAACTGCTTCCTCCGGTGCACTTCAGCTGTTGGTTTTTCTCCAATGACGTATTTCCATTGGTTTTTCCCGATGGCTGAGGTGCGTCGGTGGTATGTCTACCCCGACACTATCGGAGCGTTGGGTATCAAAATAATGAGAATTAATAATATCCATCTGGATTCTATTCAATCCGTCAAGTCGGAATTTCCTGAGCTATTCAAGGATGAACTAGGGATTGTTCGCAATAGAACAAAATTTTACAGACTTCTATAAACTTTCAAAATAAAATGCATGTACTGTATTTACAATAAATACACATATCTGATTGAAAGTTCTTTTATTCAATGTAAATATCATAACAAAATTTGCAAATAGTGAAAATGTATTAATTAATAGAAAAAAGCCTCACATGATCATTAGATTACAAATCAGACAAAAATTCTATATTAGTCTGAACAAAATCTCAATTGTTCATTGTTTGGATGTTCAATAATCATACATAAAATTTTTATATTTAATTAAAACAATTTTTGTGTTTTGGTATCACAACTACAATTAAATAATAATTTAATGTTGTTAAATCACATTTTTGTAACTCAATGTAATTTTTATCACATTACACCTAATTGCAATCGGGTGAAGTTAAACTTTCAAAGCTGAAGCAAACATTTTCTAGGCATATGGTGTAAATTTTTCTGAATTAAATGAACTATTACGTTCACCATTTGAATTTTTATTTCCAGTTCAGGTAATTTTAGAATATATTATCAGAACTACAACTTCCAATAAAAACTATACATTATCTTATCAAGAGAGATTCGTATATTATTTTAACTAACTACTGTAGTAAGATAATTTTTTTAAATCATTCTCAAGAGAACTTTTATACAATTTGCATTTTTGATTACTGATGAATATTGCTTTTAAAAATTATTTTTGATGAAAATGGTATTAAGAATTTTTAAAATTTTACAGACTTCTATAAACTTTCAAAATAAAATGCATGTACTGTATTTACAATAAACACACATATCTGATTGAAAGTTCTTTTATTCAATGTAAATAAAATAGTAAAATTTTATTTTACTATTTTATTTACATTGAATAAAATAAAAGTAAAATATAAGTAAGTTGAATAAAATAAAAGTAAAATAAAATTTGCAAATAGTGAAAATGTATTAATTAATAGAAAAAAGCCTCACCTCTTATCATCATTAGATTACAAATCAGACAAAAATTCTATATTAGTCTGAACAACAATCTCAATTGTTCATTGTTTGGATGTTCAGATAAAAGTTAGGTTAGTTTGGTTTTTTGTTAGCAGATGACGCCACACTCCATTTTGGAAGAATACTATGTGGCGGGGCGAAACAAGCCCTTCTACAGGCTGCCCACTCCTGCGGGGGGTCAGCCGGATTATGGAGGACGGGGATCGACGGGCCGGGCTCGGCCCACCCCTGCGGAGGGGTCAGCCGGATTGTGGAGGACGGGGATCGACGGGCCGGGCTCGGACCCCATGATAAATATTTTCAAGGGGTGGGATTCGAGATTCGAATCCGGGTCCTCCAGAGTGGTAAGCCGAAGCGTTTCCACGCGGCTAATCCGGCCTACTATTAGTTTGGTTAAGCCGCCATATCCTCATGGGATATTCTTTATCTGGCGGCTGCCACCTATAGAGCCCATCACAGGCTGGCTATCACCCATGATGGAGTCAACCGGATAGTTGAAGGATGGAGTTCAATGAGCCGGGCCCGGACTCCTCCTGGAGGACCCGGATTTGAACCCGTATCCTCCAGGGTGGTAAGCCACAGCTTTCCCACGCGTTTATCTGATCTGGTAAGCCACAGCTTTCCCATCGTTTATCTGAATAAGTCGGCCATTCGGCCGACTTATTCAGTAGAAATACAGTATAAATACAGTAGATCGTAAGCCACAGCTTTCCCATCGTTTATCTGAATAAGTCGGCCATTCGGCCGACTTATTCAGATAAACGATCTACTGTATTTATATTATCAGTGCCGGATTAATATAGTAGCAAAAGTAGTATTTGCTACGGGCCCCGCGACAATAAATATGTACATAATTTTTTGGTCATCTAATATGAGAGTTAAACCAATAATCTTGTGATTTATGCCATATTTAGCGCCTTTTTATTTGCTATCACGAAATTGTGAGAGAAAGAGCAAAGCAGGTGACTTACAAGTTAGTGTGACTCTGAACATAAACTTCTGCGTGAAATGCATATTTCCTATATCATCAACAAATTTGCTCATGCTAAATGTAGAAAAATTAATATTTAATGTTCACTGTGTTGTTATTTTTGTTGATAATTACTATGCAAATTAAAAATGTATGTATTCAAATATATTTGTGTTATTTTATTTTATTTTTTTAATATAGGGCCCCTTTCTTATCAGGTTATATAGATATGCACTCTGTTTCAAAAAAGACGCAACCTTAAAAAATAGAACGAGAACTGCAAAACTTGTTATACAAATGCCTTTCAGTTAGATATACAAATGATTAAAATTTCATTACAAATGAACGCACAGCGTTTCGAGAGCGTATGGGAATGGCGAATCTGGGGCCAATATAAGAAGCGCCGTTCGTAATTACGAATGTATCTGACCAGTTTTGCTGTTTCGTTAAGTAGTCTATGTAGATGCATCCAGGGCCGAATATGAACCAATTGGACCGATTGCACCCAATCGGGCTCCGCGCTTTAGAGGGTCTCGTGTACATCAAAGTTTATATAATTAAAAATTGTATTAAGAAAAAAATACTTAAATATATTTCTAAAATATAAATAATCTATTTTTTATTTTAGATATTTTAGATTATTTTTAAAAAATTTAAAAATATAAGAAATCGAATAGCAAAATGATTAAATTTAAAAAATTAAAAGAACTATAAGCCAAAATTTAATTTAAAATAATGCGCATAATTTTATGATAAACTATAAATTATACGTAGAGGGTGGTGATTTTTCGCAATAGCGACAAAATGCTAAATGCTCCCAAAAATAATAATTTTTTAATAGTTATGAATTTGCAATAAAATGCGAAATGCATTTAAAATACGAAATCTATACATTACTGCGATATAAATGCAAAATCGGCATTTAAATGTGAAATAATATTTTTTAACGTGATTTTGAAAATTTTAATAAATCCGTTTCCAGTATTTTTAACACCCCTGAAATTTCACGTAAACTGACTGCTTCTCTGTCTGTCCCAGGATAGATTTCAATATTTCCTTTCTTCTAGAAGTTTCCATTCCTAATTTTTTGTTTTGCGCTTGGTACATATCGTGATGATCAATAGTACTCAGTAATATTATTAATTCTTCTAGAAGTTTGGACGAATGATAAAATTCGGTTTAATATGTCACGTTTCTGAGAACTCCTCATGAATTTTATTCGTTATACTTAAAAACGTCTATTTGTATGTGAATTATTTTGAATATGCTTTTTTTAGATGTTGATATCGTATTTACTTCACTTGATTCTCCTTTTTTTATTCTACTTTTGAAACTTGGTAATACGAATAAGGAAGCTAATGCGAAATTTCAATAAGATATTTATAAAAATATCTTTTTAGCTCAAATTTAAGAAAAACAAAAATTAAAAATAGAAATTGACTTATATTTGAATTAAAAAAAAAATCAATTTATACGTGAACGTCCATACCGGAGGTTCGCCATATTGTTTACGGCTCTAACACGATTTTAATTTATTAAACGCTGCATATATTTAAATACATTTTCTGCTAAGTCTATTCAGTTTTCTGTTTACTGTATTATAAAATGCAATTTTAATTAATTAATTAAATTGCGTTTTGATATTTACAAAACTTCTTTTATTTCTGTTTTAAATGTTAAACAAATTACCGTACAAAAAATATTGCTTTTCATTTTCCGAGCGCATTTATAACATGAAATTTATATGCAGCGTAAAGTCTTTATTTATATAATGTATCAAATTATTTTTTATTGGTTTTAATATAGTTTATACTATTTACAAAAAATATAATACTTGAAGGAGGAAGAAAACACTGATCTCTACTTAGGCGATCAGTGTTGACTGGCTGCATTTTTGTTGCAGTGAAACTTTATTTGCCCGTTTTGATTTATTCTTCTATCTTTTAACTTATCGTTTGAATAATGCTTAAGTGGAGAGTCAAAAATTTTCTTCTAAAATTTCTTCTGCAATTGCTAGCCTCTAAATTTGGTTTAATAAAAATCAAACGGGAAAATTACGTAAAGTTTTTAACTTTTCTTTTTAAATCTTGAGAGGAAAATTATATAAGCGAGAATATTTCGCGATTAAATATTATTATATAGATAACTCATAAAATCTGATATTGTAATCAGAATATGATAAATGTTGAATGGCATAATTGAAATGGAATGTTTGGCATAATTGTTGGAATGTTTTATGGCATAATTTATATTTTAATTTGTTTATTGTTACAATAAAAAGGGAATGCCGTAAGACTAATTGCTAAATTAATTATATAATAAATGAAAAGCCTATTACAAAATTTAGATTTTGAATTTAATTTTATTCTAATTTTGATAGGCAAGAATCTAACATAACTTTATAATAAGAAACGAATCTGGTATAGTTAAAAAATTTTGATGATATATTTCTTAGATGGGATATGTAATATTAAATTTCATATATTTTCTATATTTTCAGGCATTTTTATAATCAGTTAAGACAAAAATTAATTGTTTCTTTATTTTAAGTAGGAATTGATTTTGTTTGTTATATCTGAGAAATTGCTCATTATAAACACAAAATTTTTATATGTAAACATAGTTACTTGTTAGATCAAAATTAGAATTTGTAGTAGCCCATTATAGCTGTTACTTTCCTGTTTTATTCTCGTTATAAACAAGTTTAATTGTATTTTCTCCTCAATGCGAATTGTTTAAGATGTGAGAAATAAAATAACAATACATCAGCAAATACAATATTATAGAAAAGGTCAGGAATTGAATTTGCACTTAATGTTCAAGTTTCAATAAAAATTAATAAGTTGGTTACGCAGTTGCTGGATTTTTCTCATTGTTTTCCACATATGCTCTGAAATGAAATGACAATCTATGAGTGTAGAACTCGAGAGGTACTAATAATTGGTTGCCTACATACAGTTTTTGCTATAACTTATTAGAAACTTATAGGAAGGGGAAATATGAAAAAACAGTTTTCAGAATGCAACTGCAATACAAAAATATCATAAAATTTTTCTAGCCATATGACAGAAAATGAAAAACTTTTTAGGAGATGAATGTACTCTGCATTTTTTAATCCAGATTTTGCTGGTTAGGTAAAGGGGTAGAATGAGATTTTGCTGGTTAGGTAAAGGGGTTAATGGTAAGTTTTTGTCAATAAATAAAAGCAAGATTCCATTTTTCTGATATATGAGCTTAGATAATTTTATAGAAGGATTATAAGTATTTTCATAGTTATATAGTTAGAAATCTTCAATAGAATAAAGAATCAAAAGTTTTAAATTAATTCTTTACAGATCTTGTTGGTAATAAAGGTAAAATTTACAAACTTTGTAGAAGCAGCCTTAAAATGCATCTGGGCTCCAAATAATAGTGTAGATACTAAAAGATTTTTCAATAAATACAGTTTAATAGTAACAGAGAGGAAACTAGAATGAAGGAATACTAGAATGAAGGATGATAATATAAAAATTTATTTTATAATATTATTTTATTGAATTTGTAAGTTGTTGAATGATTTATTTACTCTTTTAAAAGCAATTATTTTGAACGGCAATTGAAACAAATTGAATCTTGTTGGGATGAACGTCACATTTTACAGTTTTATTTTTGTAATCTTATTGTAATTCTCTTTGTTAATGATAATTGAGACATAAATTCCTTGTTTCATTAATTAAGTTTTAAAATTAAAATAATTGAATTATAGATTTCATTTTACTTTAATTATTGATTTTTTGCGATTTTATTAACTTTTTATGTTATATTTTTGGGATTTAAATTATTTAATGCAATTATCATGTTATTGTATGGTCCACGTATCTATATTAATCTAAAAAAATCAAATTTTTATATAAAATACTCTAAAATGCTAAATGCGAAACTGATAGATGCTACAAAATGTTCAATTAATAATTCAAAATACTAAAATTTCTTATTTTAAAAATGTTAAAAATCATCATCCCTAATTATGCAATATTACCCTCTTTCGTGAATCTTTAAAATTTTTTAATCCAAAATGATTGGGTTATTTTTCTTATAAATTTTTTAATGTAAATTACAATAATTCATTTGATATATTTTCATCATAGAAAGTAAACAAAAATATAGGATAATCACCTATTTTATTACTCATATTATGCTTATTATATTATTATATAATATAATAATAATATATATTATTGCTTATTATGCCTATTAAAACATTTATAAAATTAAAAAATTATTTTGCTGTTTTTTCATTTTTATTATTTTTTAAATTATTTATTTCTCCTTTTTCGTTTTTATATAGTAAAAACTTGTAGCTAGATATAAAATGTGTCGACTGATATTTTTACTTTCGGAAATTCGTTATGTTTATAAATAAGATGATAAAAATTTGAAATGAATCAAATGTTGAGATAAAGTTGATGATCAAACGAGTATATCTTAAGAAATTCTAGTAGTAGCTATTTGGTAATTAAAGACACGACCTCTCATACCAGTTAATGAGCAGGAGGCGGAAGATCACGTACAGACCTCAGTAGAATATCTAACTATTTAACGATCGCTTCAAGTACTTTGCAGTTCTCAAGAGCATCGAATAAATAACAAATTTTGAGAAAATAATCGGATTTTCATTAGTTTTCGCTTTCAAAGTAAACAATCTGACTATATATATATTAACTTCTGAATCGCTTATTAGGAAATTATGTATTAGTAAGGAAATGGATAAATATACAGTATTTATTTTTATCTTATTTTAATTTTATTTTGAAAAATAATATTTATTGACTTAAAATTAATATAACTGATAACAATGATATAATCCTAGAATAATAACATTACTAGTTACAAATAAGTCAAAAATTTCAATGAATTTCAAGAATTTGTTTCAACTTCATTTTAATATCAGATTGGAGAAAAGCTCACGATACTTGTGCTATGATATTACATATTATAATTACAAGATACTAATTATAAAAAAATTAAACATGTAACTAGTTATTTTATTTCAAGATGGCAGATTCGGTTTGTCATGGTTAAACAATTTTAATTTATCGCGGTTGTATAACAAAAAATTTTAATTTCTGTTTATTCCTTCTATTTTTTCGCATTTCAATTTATTTATTTTTAATATTTATATTTCTCATAAATTTTATAATTTTTAGGTGAAGGATATCTATTAGAATATATATGTATAAATAAATTACATATAAAGAAAATTTGAGTAATTGCGTTGGATAATTGCTTAATCTTTCATCTATCAACTTAGAATTGATGAAGACTTTTAATGTAAGTTCAAAATTACTCTACAATAATTTTTTCTTGGTGTTGGGATTTTTTTTTCCGTCAGTGTATTTTTATATAAAATTAGAAAATTTTTAAGGAGAAGGGGAAGGTCTTCAAATCTGTGATGTATGCAGGAAGGTCAAGCTTGATATGATGAAAAATAATGAAAGTGGGGAGTGGTCAGAAGTGTTTAAAATATATAATTTATTGATTATCCCTTAATTAAAGGTAAATTAGAAAATTAAAATGCATAAAGGAATTTCACTACAACTGATTAACACAGAGAAAAGTTAGGCACAGAGTAATAAGATATTGTCTGAATTGTGCAATTAATTGGGACAGAAGATTTTAATATAACTTGAATCTTACATAAGTATTAAGTTAAAAAAATAGTTTTTTGCTTCAGAATTTTAAAATTATCTGTGCTAGGACTACTACGATTGTGTACCTACATTAAATTATAATGATATTATAATTTAATATAGATATACTGGTTATACTAATATCAATTTATGTGGTATTGTTTTCTGACTAAAAAGAACAATATCACATGATATCGTACTAGAATTATATATCTAAGATGAGAAAAATATAAATTAAGTAACATGAACTTTGAAACCATGTAGACCATTATGTTTGCACTTGTAGTTATAATAAATGTTTGTTCTATACCTCAAAAAAATAAAAAAATAAAGTTTTTAAATAATAAGAAAATTTTTATTGCCAAAAATACATATTGAAATTACATATGTAATAACTGAAAAATAAAATGATCCAACAACATTGTAATGTAAATCTACATAGAATTTAATGTGTAAGTACAGCATTAAAAAAAGAATTTCACTTATTTTCCCTTATACTGAGGCTTCAATATAAAGTGCCTACTTTTGATTGCAAATCTTAGTTTTTTTGTTTAATTAAAGCTGATTTTGTCAAAAAATAAATAAATAAATATAATTACATTCAAAAATAGCATGCAATATTGCTATGCAGACACATCTGAATAAACAGATTAATACAATAGAATATAATAAAATTTTGTTCTCTAATTAGTATATATCAGATTTTTAAGCATTTCAGATTTAAATATTACAAAATTGATCTATTATAATAATATACAGTATATTTAAATAGAAATTTGGTAAACTTGCCTCTGGTGGAGTATAATCCTTTAATATATCATCAATTTTACATTTAACTCTCCAATTAAGATGCTAATAAAAAACAAAAGTAATTTATATTATTTATATTTATAATCTGATACTTAATAATTATAAAAGATAAACTTCTGCATCATATAATACCAGTAGTTATATTAATTTGTTTAGTTATTTTTATACAAAATTGGTAATCTTAATTTAAATATTGTATTATAAGTAAATTGTTTATAAAATATAACAATTTACTTATAATATTGTACTATAAATATTAATAAAATCGGAAAATCTTTTATAACAATAACCAAACAAGAAAAGATAGAACAAACAAAATAATACTCTACAATAATTTTTTCTTGGTGTTGGGATTTTTTTTTCCGTCAGTGTATCTTAGTATTAAACACAAATAAACAGTTTTTCTATAAACTATTTATAATTTAGAGCAATTTTAGTTATATTAAAATATGGATATATTTATTTGGTATGTCAACGGTATTACTTCATAATCAAATATTAGCTCCCCAGCCAGGTATTGCCAAGCAATTTTTGACACACTATTTGTAGGTATAAATTAGTTTCTAGTATAGGAGATGTTTTCGTAGATAGAAATGGTCATATTAAATTCTGCAATATATTTTTCCTATTACAATAATATATATAAATTATTCAGTAGTAAAATAATCAATACATCCTATATAGTATAAAACATATAATACTGTAAAATTAATAGGAATTTATTAGATGAATAGACTATTTTAAAATTTTCATTTTTGCATATCGATTTTGAATTCATTATCGTTGATATGCTACATATCAACGATACGTCTCTACCATGAGCGTTATTAATGATAAACAAACAAATAAATCATGAGATACTTCTTACTATTTATGTCATGTAAATTATATTAAATTGACTCGAGCTATTAATTATCAATCAATAGTTCGGTTCATTAGATAAAAATACGCATCTTATATAACTGACCGACACTCTTTGGAAGGTCAAATCATTGTTGTAGCATCAGCAACCACTTATTTAAGTCTAAAATCTCATGATGTTCTTTGAGCATTTGCTACGTCATATTTTACTGTATTGTTATTCAAATGTAATTATTATTTCATAGAATATTTGCACAGAATTGCACTTACAAGCTTCTTTATAATATTCGTACATTATAGGAAGTTAGCGTACTTTCTTAGTGCAGTGCTTCGATTTTCTTACTTTAAATAAAAACAATCAATCTCAAAGATGTCATCTTCTAAAAGTTCATTAAATTGTTTCAGATGTAACTTATATCCTAGTAAAATGTTAGCCAAATTATTTGGAGTAACCCAAACTTTAAATTGTTCTCACAGTAATCAGTCAAAATGTTCAAAATTCATATTAAATATTTATCACCAAATTCTAATGCTTTATTATTGGTATTTGACAATTACTTTAATAATTATGATCATTCTGCCAGACAAGCATCCTTGTGAATGTTATATTGCAATATTTACTGACGATACAATTGTTATGAAGGTATTTCTTTTAGAGATATGTCTTGCTGTATCCATCAATTGTACATTAAGTATCTACAGTGGAAGTGAAAAATTCTGTCCTTCAATCAAGAGCGGAAACGAAACCGAGATTTCTTTTGTTCTCAAAATGCAAAACATTCTACTCTTTTTGCAAGCTATTTGCTACGGATCGTTATTGTTAATTACTTCAATTATATTATCCATAGTAAGTTATAAATTTCTTCCTAATGATGGAGAATGGAGAGTTAGTATCTGTTTAACATTAACAATTATATCAGCAATATTCCTTAATGGATTCATACTCTTTGGAATCCCTGTTTCCATTATTGTATTTCTGGTAATAAAGAAAAAGTTTGATTTATTAACAGAAGAAATCCATGTTAGCAATGTCAGCGCTGGCCAACTGAAAACATTTCTATATGTGTATCGAAGATATATCAGTTGCACCGAAATGGTAGATGAATTTAATGCTTCCCATAGCATTATTTCTGCCAACCTTTATGCTTTTAGCATAGGCTTTAGCTGCTCACTTTTATATCTATTGATATATGCCATAAAAGACATTAAATTTCTCATTGTTTACATTTTATTGTTTCTTATTACTTCAATTTATATCCTGATTACCGGCATGACAGCTGCTGAACTCTGGGTTTCTGTATGTTTTAGATTATATTACTAACTGTTCAAAAAAATTAATTTGTTAATTAATTAGTTTTGTTTAAGCTGCCATATACTATTCCGTAAGTGGCCGCCGCCAGATATTCTTTATACGATGGTGCCCACTTATGGAGCCTGCTACAGGCTGGTTAACATCCACGACAGAGTCACCTGAAAGTTGAAAAATGGGGTTGAAAGAATCGGGTCTGAACCCTTTCTGAAAAACTGGAGATATAGGACTCGGATTTAAAGCATGGCCGGTGGTAAGCAAATGTTTTACCACGCCCTACAAAAATCAATTAGATTCAGTTATACTTTGACATAACACCATAGCTTCCATTTTAATATCTTTCTCATAGAAATCAAGTTAGAAGATGCTTTATATTATTATAAATAAACAAAATGAATAATAAATTTATTTTTTCTAGAATCTCATTTTGTAATGAATATATTTAATTAGAGTTTTTAAATAGTTCTAAAATTGAAAATATTAGAATAATAAAAACCATGCTTCCGCTAATTAAAAAAAACTTTTTCTGAACTTTTATATATATATATATATATATTTTACAAATATATATTTGTTTATCAGTTCAGAACTCAGATTACATATTTTTTAAAACGTTCCGTATTATTTTTATTATTATTATTATTCAGAAAATTATAGGTTCAGCCCTCTTGACCCCATTTTTATCGGACTAACTGTAGCAATAATTTGAGAAATAAAATTATCCGTTTACACTATATTAGTTAACATCAAGCATTAAAGTAAGGGGGCAACTAATGGTTTATCATAATTTCATTCAAATATTTTTCGGACAGTTCTGTGAAATACTGCTAATACTTAGTCACTTTTGCAGTTCAATAGAGATATGGATCTGAAAGGCCTAACTTAAAATTTATTTCTCAATTTAAATATAAAAATATTCTAAACTTTTTAAAATATGTTTACATTATTAAGTTCTTCTTTTGTTTGAAGAAGAACTAATAATGTAGACATCTTTTTACTGAGGTTAAACATTATGCATAAAAAAAAAGAATATGGAGGTATATGATATTCCACGTAATCACTAATGTTTTTGAATTTTTTTATCCTTATGCTAAGCAATATCTTTTCTAATATGAAAAAAAAAACAGTTATAACGATATTGCATCGAATAATGACTTTCGCTTCTAAAAATTCAAAAAATATTATTTTAAAAATTTACATATTCCTTCAATCATATTTTTATATTATTTTATTATTATAGTTCATATCAGATTTCTTTTTCAGTGCAAATTTTTTGGTTTTTTTGGTTTCGATTTAGAAAAAATTCATTATTTTGTGACATTTATATAATTTGTTATTACATATCACATTAAAAAAAGTTATTTAAATTGATCAAAATATTTTCTATCGATAGAAATTAAATAGATATTTTAAAACTTATGAATGATTAAAATAATAAAAAAATAAATAAAAACAGGCATAACGACTTCCAACAAATTAATATTTTTGATTCAAATGAAGTACTCCATATGCTACATTGTTTGTTTATATTTTTATGACTTTGACGTTAGGCTATATGCCCTATGAAGAAACTACTTTTATAGAAGTTATGTAATTCATATAAATTATTACCTTCTTTTAGTTTTGATAAGAGGTTGATTAACAATTGGAGTTATATTAATAAATTGGTTAACGAATCGAAGATTGATATGAGAAAAATTTTGAGATGATTTGAAATATCAGATCACCCCAAAAGTAATGTCGTTTTTGTATATTGTACTTGTTCAAACGTGTCTCAGCTTGTCTAAACAAGAGCTATTTAAAGCTCTCACAATAATTGAAAGAGTAACTGATTCAAATCGAAAATATATATTTGATTAAATTCAAGTGATTTATCTTTTATATCTTAATATTATAAAGTATTTTATTTTTGTGATGAACTGATATGTTATTTAATTGTTTTTAATTGAATAGATCAGATAGTATTGAAAAATATTTAAAAAATTCAAGTAGACACTATAAAATGATTGTTCTTCTATGGAAGAGAAAAACATTTAAATGAAGAAAATACTTTCACATTAATTAATTTAAAGCAAATTGCTGATTTTTAATTTACTTTTTACATACCATCTATGCGTATGTAAAAAGTACAGTAAAGTGAAGAGTTCTTTAGAATACCAAAATAAATTATTATTCATCTTTTTATTAAAGCATAATGTATTTAACTGAAAAATAAATATATCAAAACTATTTTTTATTATAAAGTTATAATTTAATTTAATTTTATCAGATAAAGAAAAATGAATACATTTTTTGAATTTTAGGCTAAAAGACCTCTGAATGAACTGCATAAATATTTCTCTACAACATGGAATGTCATGGATAATCTACTTGTGTGTTAAAAAATTGCTTTATATGGACTTTTATTTCGAACTTTTCTTGTCAAATGTAAATATTATATAATTCATAATATTTAAATTAGCATATATTTTTATAATGTATTTTGTGAAGTTAATTATATTTATGAATAATTGTTGCAAAAAGTTTTGTAAGGATATTCTTTTATTTAGATGATAAATATTCAGAAGAGATACTCAGGACCAGCCATAGGTGTTTTCCTATTGCAGTTCATAGTTAAAAGAAATGTCGCTATTAAGGTAAATTATCTTTTTATGATTTAGTTTTAAAAAATATGAGTGTGCATATTTTTGCACACAACTCATGAAGATTAATATGCATGATATATTAATGCAGATTAATTCCTATTTCTTCACAGTTATGGAATTCCATGGTGGATTTTTTTTTGTTCCTAGTGAAAGTTCATAAAATAAGACATGAAGCTAAATGTCCCGAAGGAGGGTTACTGGATTCATTGCAAATTTTAATTCGAAATTGTTTAAGTAGGTAAATATTGTGAAATATATGCAATATGTATTAAACCTGAAGAATGATTTACTGGGCAAGATTTGGATAATCCTATTACGAACTTTTAACCGATGATTAATTCTCGATACCTTTCTTGATTATTAACTACATAAACATGCATAAGTATCTAACATTTTGTCGATATGAGTAACATAAAAGTAGATTTATGATTTATTCTTTCTGAATCAGGAATGCTATCAAAAGTGTTATATCTTATGAACTAAGCAAATGTAATATTCAAACAATGATAAAAATTCAAGAGACAAATCAAACAAATATAATTGACATAAATGATTCTATTTTGCTGAATTTCATCAAAACTAGATCAATCTGTATTAGCGAGAAACCCCTAATGTTTCTCTATTTTTAGCTATCTTTTCGAAGAAAATGTAGTCTTTTAAGATCAGGCCATTTTCTCTCTGCGTGTCTGTGTATCCCCTACTAACAATTTTCGAACTAATCACATATAATGATGACCGGATTATTTAATCTATTTTATAAAAATTTTAGTTTATATTATAGCCAATAAATGGCGCAAGTACTAGCAATGTATGGTAACCATGGTAGCATATCGCTTATGGATTAGATTGGCATCACGTGCAACTGTAACGTCATTGTAACTTAACAATGGATAATCGCACCAAACTCTATATGCTACGACGTCACGATAACATCATGTCGCCTAGTTGATCATTATCGTTACATCTATGCTACTATAATAAACGTTAAAATTTGACACATGAAACTTACTGTATATATTGGAAATCTTTATAAATGAAAAATAAATAACACTTCAGAAAATAGATAATTTTATTTGTTTCTGAAACTGCTTGTTAAATAGTTGAAGCTACAGAGTTAAAATATCCAGTATTGGATCAGCATTAATGGTACATTATCTCTAAATCCCACGAAAATTACTAATTAGTACAAAAATTTATTAGTCATGAGAGACAATTAGCATACATATTATATGCCTCATTATCCGATATTAGTCTAAAAATATAAATATTAATTTTATACTAAAAATTTATTTATTAACCATATATTTATAGAACTAAAAGAGGAATTTATTTGTACTTTTGCCAGTCTCAAAATAGTAAAAAGAAACTGCAAACAATTTTAATACTTAAATTCAATATAATTCATTGTTATATAAACTATTTAACTAAAATATATAAAGAGAATAAATCCTAAAAATAATTGTAGATGTGAATCAAAAATAGAGATGATAATTTTGGAACACGCAATATTCTATCATATCTTGTAGTGCTTTTATATTACTCAATTCAGAAAAATTTTGGAATTTCTAATACAAATCAAAAATACTTATATAATTTGTTTCTAAAAAAAGTCACTAAATAATAACAAATAGAATAATTTAAAATTCATTAACCGCTCTTTATTTCTCTTTGAAACTCATTTATGCCTAAAAATTTTAGTTGAATTATACAGATTGCCTTGACTTATGATCATTTGACCTATGATATTCGATCATATAATGGCCTTTGAAACTCATTTATGCCTAAAAATTTTAGTTGAATTATACAGATTGCCTTGACTTATATGATATTCGATCATATAATGGACCTAATGATATTCCGAACTTAGCTGTTTTCACAGCATATTGGCTAGAAATAGTTTTTGTTTTAATAAAAATGTATCAAAGCAATCACTTACCTCCTGGGGCATCCTGATTCAATTCTTGATGATTTTATAGCGTCAAGTGCCAGGGATCATATTCGAACAATTTTACTTTCTTACTGTATTCTGTTGTACATTATTTTTACAAAAATTATTACCATATGTGTCATTTTCGCTATACAACGGGGTTATTCAATAGTCATTACCTCATTCTAAGTCCAGGACAATCTTACTATATTTAATATTTATTTTCAACTAATATTAAAGGTGTAAATAATAATTAATTATAGAATAGGACTATTTGAAAATATAAATTAACAATTTATGCAGTCTATTCGGAAATAATATTGTAAGATCATCCGTAAATTAAGTCACGTTGTTAGGGGAGAAACAAATAATAAATTCGTGACGATAAATGGCAAAAAGGGATGAGAGAAAAGTCATGCAGATTATGATGTCAAACTGGAAAAATTATTAGAATTTTAAATTTTTATGATCAAATTTTTTTATAAAATATAAAATTTTTATGCTAATTGTTCAAAAAATAAAACTAATTTAAAATGCATTTGTTGTTATTTATATGTTAATTCTAGTTTAAGACATTTATATCCAATTTTTTCAAGGTTTATTTGTATGTTAAAATAATATATGTTAAAAATGCTAAATATAAAATAATTACTAATTATAAGCAAAATATGAAACGAAACGTATTATTAGGAGTGTATCTTATTAAAAGATTTGCATGAACAATGTGTATTTACAATATTTGTATTGTGTCTTCTCAGATACTGACAATAAGCCAAAAAAGGAGAGGTTATATGCCCAGAATGTGACAATACTTAAGTTCAGATATATTTAGAAAGTTTTTGTTTAAAGATATTTTTCATAGATAGTTTCAAATTTTCACTGATTTAATAAAAATATTTTCATTCAATTGCTTATTACATTTACTTCAAAACTTTATCACATCTGATCTGTTTCAAAATTCAAAAACTGATAGCTAGCCTTATTTGAAAACTATGATTCTAATAAGATTCAATTTATCTTTTGTTAAAGATCCGAAACTTTTAACAAGAAATAAGTAAATGAATTACTAAAACTTTATATTTTTCTTTTTTCCATAATTTGGTCTGTATGTTCAATTTGGAAAATGGCCTTATTTGTCACATATACTTATTATAGTTATATATAAATTATAAGTTATATTACAACAGATAACTTCGTTTTCGTAGGTTAATGCTTGAATATTCCAGCAGACATCTAAGAAAATAGTGTGTAAATAATCTTTACATATTTCTATTTTTCTTCCTTCAAAATTTTTTAATTTTTAAGTCCGATTAGAAGAAAATGCGTAGTTTTATAATTGACAAAATATATCACGCTGAAAGTAAATGCTTTATCAAGAAGTCGGATGAAATAATAATTTCCTTGTTATAATTGGCAGCTCATTATAAAACTTTTTTTTTTCTCTTTAAACTTAAGACATTAATAAAATTATGCTTTCGTCTTATATGTTTGATACTAACAATAAATTCGAAGCAATAATTATTTTGTTTATATAAAAAAAATTTTAAAAATTCTAAGAAATGGAAATATCAGTAACATCAATAAAATATCGAATAGCACTGATTTTAACAAGAAAAAATTATTTAATTAAAAAAATAATATGTTCAATATAATTTTTCGGAATTCGACAAATGAATTTTCTCCTGGATGGTGTCGGAAATTATCGTTAAGGTTAAAATTTCCAACACGATCTGCTAAAATAAGACTTTATCTGATATAATAATTAAGAAAAAAATATTTTTTAGTTTCCAATTCGAAATATTTATATCAATTTTTTCTTATAGAACATTTTGTTATTATACATTATATTCTAAAAATTGCTGCTAAAATATTAATGAAGTATATAAATATGATAATAATCACTTAACAAAAAAATTCTCTTTATTCTCTTTTAATGTAACAGTCTTTGTTTACTGTATTCATCTTATATATATATTTATTTATTTATTTATTTATTTTTAAACTGTAATATATATATATTACAGTTATATAAACAGTATATATATAATACAGTTTAAATAACAACTCCTATGGGGTCTGCACTTTGTTTAGTAAAAACATTTTCTTTAATAGTTTAACTGAATTATCTATTAGATTATTGTGAATTAAGCCGTTGAATCACACAGAAGATACTTTTAGAGGAGGCCACTTTTAGAACTCATCATAGGAATTCATTTATTATAGCATTTGGAATCCACTGAATTATTGTATCTAATTTTAAAATTAATTCAACTGTATAGTATGTCTGGATGATATTAATATCACGACGTTGTAACGTCGACGTAACGTTTCCAATGGATATGTCAGCATAATATCATAAAACAATACTATTTATGAAGTCATCCATTATTAAGTCACAATGACATTATACCAGAGCAACTAAGATATCATCCCGAATTCCAGCACTCTAAAGAAATTAAATACGTTATATATTTTTGTTGCAAGCCCAAAATTCTCAATCCATGAGAGCAATTTTAATAGTGTATAACCTAGGTCATCGCGGATTCACGGATATCGGTTTTGAAGTTTGATTTTGGTAGTGCAAAATAGATGGACGAATAGATAAACATTTCTTGTTATATCAATAAATAATTGACACAGGATGAGAACTTTAAAATTCTTCAATAAATTTTTGGATATAAGTTCCTATCATACCTGATTCTTGACTTCTGTAACATATCCTTCTTTTCTCCAATCAACTGTATCGGGTAAAACTACATTAGAAAGGCGCATGAAAGTGTATTCGGATTTATCTGTAATATTCTCTTTTCTTTTCAATCCATTCACTTCCATGAATTCTTCGTAGGTCTGTGAAAAAATTACAATATTCAGTATTATTTTTTTATTTTTAGTTATGAAATTCCCTCCCCTGGGGCGATGTATTTTTTACTTATTCCTTGATTACGACCCGCTGGTTCGAAAATTGGTACAAGACGGATGTATCCACCGGGCTATCCGATGTCCGTATGAAGACCCATCGCAGGCTCTAGTGACGGATGTGGGCATCGCCAGCAGTCCCAATTCCCTATAGAAACCTGAAAATGAGCCTCCAGTGACAGAGGCGACAACTACCAAATGGTACACACTAACCCTTTTATCTATCCGATGTCCGTATGAAGACCCATCGCAGGCTCTAGTGACGGATGTGGGCATCGCCAGTCCCAATTCCCTATAGAAACCTGAAAATGAGCCTCTAGTGACAGAGGCGACAACTACCAAATGGTACATACTAACCCTTTTACCTGTCTTTTACGACACGTGGGATCGGACAGTGGGCATATTCTAACCTAGTGATGGGCAAACTATCCTGCCACGACGATTTGTGCGGCCTGCGGTCCGTGCACAAGTGTAAATTTTTTTAAAATTTTACCACAAAAATGTTAAATTACATAAACAAGCAAATTTATAATTATTTAATTAAATTTAGATTTTGTACGCTAAAACACTCCTTTAAAAAATCTGGAGTGCGTTCTACTCGACTTTCCGATATTTTTAAATATACAACCTATTGGGACAACGGATTTTGAGGCAATAGTAGTGATAGGGAGCGTGAAAATTGAAAATTCATGCTCGCTACCACTACCATTGCCTCGAAAATTCGTTGAAAACGGAACGTTGGTTTTCGGCATAATCGCAGAACAGTGGTACCTTGGTTAACGACGGCTTTGGTCAACGACGAGTTTTTGAAAGAAAAATGTCTTGATTAACGATTAATATATATGATTTATGCAATTACATACAATTCATTCTTTATTTTTCGTGGCACACTAGTGTGCTGCGGCACAGCGGTTGAGAATCACTGGTTTAAACCATATGAAATAACCATCAAAAATGCAAATAAACAGAACTGTATGGATTTTTTTCTATGGACATATTGCAATTAATTAATAATAATAATGATTTTTGGAATATGAAATCCTCAATGATGAAAGTACATTTCATATAAATGATAGTCAATATTCATAACTAAGATTTGAGATTCTGAAAATCTCCATGCATATATAACATGCTCAGGACAATATGTTTTGCTCCTTCGGTAATAAGATGCATTGTTATTCTCTTTCACAGAAATGATCATTATCGATATCATATAGTTAGGAACACAAATTCTTTTTAATTTACACAATATGACAAAGATGACTAAGAAAGACATATTTATTGTACCTTTTCCTTACTAATTTCTAGATTGATAGATTGGTTGAGGAGGATCAATATCATAATCTAACTTATTCTCTGATTCATGTATTCCTTGATTTCCCTGATTCATTTTAGGTTAAAAATAAACTAAACATGATAATCCCCTCTAGATTTCTTGTGGAATTTGATTTAATGTACAATGAAGTCTTTGTGATCTCAAAGCAAGAATCATAGTTATTAAACACATTTAGTGTAAAACTTAATATATTGCACATGTGTGATTTAATTTAATCCAACAAGTACAAGGTGCAAACATGATGGTTTAGTAGGGAACATTCAAAAACTACATCATACTGTTAGAAGAGAAAGGATTTAATACATTTGCAATGATAAATGACATGGGAGGAAGAAAGTCATAGACACTACATCATCATGTTGTAAAAATGATGAGAGTTTTACATTTCTATGATTAAATATGTTATTTTACAGTCTTTATTTTTCAAACAATTAAGCATAAAAATTTTATATATTATAAAAAAAATGTAAAGTATATTTGAATGTTTTATAAAATATAAAACATTTATATCCAGTTATTTGAAGATTTATTTGGGAGCTATATATATTGTATTCTTTAATAAAACACTAGCATAAAGTAAGTTTTATTTTTCTTTTATGTTTTGCATATAATAATGAAAACAAATTATTTAATTAATTAAAAATAGACATGCAACAGTTCACTGCACCAGTCAATTGCATATAAAATAATCACTAGTGTTAGTTTCTTAAAGATGATTTCTAGACGATTATTATTTTAAATTCTGTTTTCTTAAAGATGATTTCTAGACGATTATTATTTTAAATTCTGCAAATAAAGTCTGATTTAAGTATTTCTAGACGATTATTATTTTAAATTCTGCGAACAAAGTCTAATTCAATAATAGACGCGCAACAGTTCACTAGTTTTTAGTTTCTTAAAGATGATAACATGCAACAGTTCACTAGTTTTTAGTTTCTTAAAGATGATTTCTAAACGCGTGCATCAGTTCACTAGTTTTTAGTTTCTTAAAGACGATTTCTAGACAATTATTATTTAAATTCTGCGCAACAAGTCTGATTCTATTGTTTGTTTGTGTTATATATTACTTGATACTTGCGAGTGATGTGACGTCACAGTTTCGGATTCCATTAGAAGAAGAAGAAAAAAGTTTATCTATGATTTCTAGACGATTATTATTTTAAATTCTGCCAATAAGTCTGATTCTATTGTTTGTGTGTGTTATATATTACTTGATACCCACTAGTTTTTAGTTTCTTAAAGATGATTTCTAGGCGATTATTATTTTAAATTCTGCCAACAAGTCTGATTCTATTGTTTATGTGTGTTATATATTACTTGATACCTGCGAGTGATGTGACGTCACAAGTTTCGATTCCATTAGAAAGGGAAAAAAGTCTATCCGAGATCCTACAGTTCATATAGACAATAAATTGGCGAGTGCATCCGAGATCCTACAGTTCATATAGACAATAAATCGGCGAGTGCATGTTACTGTTTATTTACCATCAAAAGTCAAAATCAAATCTCATTTGTATAATAATCGTTGAATCTATAAGCTTCTAATCAATGTTTACGAGTTCATTTTGTAGCAAATATAATAAATAAATACTATTTTCCATATTTTTAGGACATTTTAAATGGAATATAATAAATAAATGATATATTCCATATTTTTAGAACATTTTAAATAAGAATTTTTTTGTAGAAAATATAATAAATAAGTGATATTTTCCATATTTTAGGACATTTTAAATGAGTTTTATCTCTTTGTAATACTTATAGCAAATATAATAAATAAATGGTATTTTCCATATTTTTAGAACATTTAAATGAGTTTTATCTGCATTTTTAATATTTACAATTTTTAAGACATTTTAAATGAGTTTTATCTGCATTTTTAATATTTACTATGGTTGTTAATATAATAAATAAATGATATTTTCCATATTTTTAGGACATTAAAAATAATATAATAAATAAATGATATATTCCATATTTTTAGAACATTTTAAATAAGAATTTTTTTGTAGAAAATATAATAAATAAGTGATATTTTCCATATTTTAGGACATTTTAAATGAGTTTTATCTCTTTGTAATACTTATAGCAAATATAATAAATAAATGGTATTTTCCATATTTTTAGAACATTTAAATGAGTTTTATCTGCATTTTTAATATTTACAATTTTTAAGACATTTTAAATGAGTTTTATCTGCATTTTTAATACTTATTATGATTGTGGGAAGGAGCCAGAACGAATTAATCAATTTTCAGTTAAATCCTATGGGGAACTGTGCTTTGGATAACGAAGGTTTTGGTTAACAACAGTTCCGCTGGAATGGATTACCGTCGTTAACCAAGGTACCACTGTATAATATTTTTATCCTATTTATAATAAAGTTTGTATAATTCTTATTTTCTATGTTTTTGTCATTTCAAAAATAGAACAAAAAAGGAAGAAAATTATATAAATATTATTGAATAAATATTATGAAAAATCCTTAATAATTAACATAAATGCTATATTGAACCATGTGGATGACACTGCTTTTAAGCTGATAAGAATTTTCAGACAATAAAGTTATTGAAATAGTCTTCTTATAATTGAATTAATATAGTTAATAGTAATTTTTCATATTTTTTCATATTTAATTAGTTTTAATATTTTAGATATGGAAAAAATTCAAAAATTTAATTAATAAAAATAAATACTATGCCTAGAGAAAATAATATTTTGATTTATAACAAAAATTTAATTATAGAAAATATTGACGAGAAATTCAATTGCAATAGTGTTGCTTTGCATTTTTCTATAATACAATTTTATTGAAATGTTTATTTAACAGAAAATATTCAAAGAAATATTAAAATTTTTTGTCATTCCTGAATCTCAATAAAAATATTTAACAAAGTGTAAATGATTAAAAAAAGGAAATCAAAAAACACAACAGAAATTTTTCTGCAACTGATGTGAGTGGAATGTTGATTAGCACACATGCAATCATCAGAAGTGCAAATTTGATATCTGAACTTATCTGAAAAATAATCATTCTGTATTTTCTAAATGATCAGAATTATTTGAAAATATGCAAATTACCAATCAAATAAAATTGGAGATCATTATATTTTCATTTAATATTAACTGATGATACACATTAGTTGCAGCCATATTTACTCATTAAAAAAGATCGAACTACATATTCCCAATCTTATTTACAAAGCATTTAATAAATTAATATTTTTGAATTTATTTAAATATGAACATTTACATACATCTACATATTTTTAATAATATAATTGAGAAAAAATAGACATTTTTAGAAATAAATATGGCATATCCTGCTATCATAGGATGTGCTATTAGCACAAAGAGGGGACAATGGGACTATTTCATATATTTTTTGATTGTATTTGTGCAGTATCCAATATTTAAATATTTACAAAAATATTAATTTATATACTATCATACATATCTACATTTTTTAACAAAAAAAATTGTTAATTGTATTTGTGCAGTATCCAATATTTAAATATTTACAAAAATATTAATTTATATACTGTCATACATATCTACATTTTTTAACAAAAAAAAAATTTAATTAATATGATCACTATATTCCTAACAAAGATCGTCAAGTGCACAGCTAGCATGTAGGCATGACAGGAACACAGCAGAACTGTATTTCAAATCTTACCATCTCATAAAAATTTTCAGATTTTTGATTGACCTGTGTATAAGCTGATCCCTTCTTCAAAAATTTTTTATAGGAAAATTCCTCTGCTTATTCACGAGTATATATAGCAGGGTTGACCAAACTTCATGTCACTATGAGCCACATAGAAGAATCTCAAATATTCGAGAGCTGCATTTTCTTTCTGGATCAATGAGAACAGCATCAGTTTTTTGGGTAATCTTAATAATGATTTCAAAAATTGTTTATTTGAGATGCATTTATTTCGTATAGATGCATACTACTTTTTACAATAGATAAACAAATTACAGATATATTATTATTTTTAACTTAAAATAAGTATTTGCTACATATTTACTATTGACTTTCATGGTATGGAGCCACATTGAAGGTACCAAAGAGCCACATGTGGCTTGCGAGACGCAGTTTGACCATCCCTGATATATAGTATATATATACTATACTCTACCTTTATTTGAAGTGGAAAGGGGCAATCAAAATTTAGCCACCAAGCTTACCATACAAAAGAAATAGGGGCAATCAAAATTTAGCCACCAAGCTTACCATACAAAAGAAAGAAAGAAACAGCCCTATAGATGTCTGAATAAAATTTCAATTGTCATTCTATTTGAGTGGAAAGGGGCAATCAAAATTTAGCCACCAAGCTTACCATACAAAAGACCCGGAGATCATACCTGGGAGTTGACCATCCCTGATATATAGTATATATTGTATTGCCACAAAATAAATTATATTTACAAATTCATTCTAGGATATTTTGAATTTCTTGTATTTAATATGTAAAGGAAAATATTATACAGTGGGTCCTTGTTTAACATTGCCTTCCTTAATATCATTTTGCTCTTATGTCATTAGCAAAACTAAATTAATTAATTAAAAAATTAAAAATTTTAAAACTTTTTAACACAAAAGCACCAATTTAAAAAAATGCAATAAAGCACAATTTTCTTACATTTTCCCTCATAATAGAGAGAAAACAAGGTTGAAATCTATATTCATAGAAAGCAAGATAACCATCTTTTATATAAACACTAACTCAAGTAAATAATAATGCCTATGAATAAATAATATATTAAACCATATAGATCACAGGATATTCAGCCAGATTGATTAGATGCAAATTCTTTCGGGTCAATATGGTAATTCAAATCAAGGTTTTCATTCAGAAGATCTGAATTTGAATTAGGAACTCACCCCTTAGAAAATTTATATAACTAGTTCAATGGGGATTTTGATTTCATTTTAATATTGTGATTTTAAGGAATTTAACTTTAACATTAAATGAGAACCCACTGTATTGGATAAATTTAATTATTGAATATTATAGTTTTAATGATTAATAAAAACAATATTGTAATATGTTTTTCTTCAAATTTCTCTTACTAATTTAACTGTTAAAAATGATTTAATAGTATAATATAAATGATGATTTTATTTATTTTTTAAAAGGATTTTTAGAAAAAAATCGAGATACCTTTAGTGCAGATTTAATTCAGTTAATTCAAGTTAGCAATAATAAATTTTTGCAAAATCTCTTCATACAAGAAATAGGAATGGTATGAAAAATTTATATATATAAATTAAAAATATAAAAATTTTTATTTATTTTTTTTTTTTTATTTTTTATATATATATTTTTTTATTAATTCTTCTTTTTCATATCTTTTATAAAAATCTAAAACATAAAGATTATAAAAAAACTTTTGCTATTTAAAACAGTTTAACTATTATAAACTATAATTCATTTCTATCATCTTTTCCTTGTTTCTGCTTTATCTCTAGGTTAAGAGATGTTTTTCAACAACAGAATATTTCTCACTCCAATATCGAATATGATGATTATAATTTCCACATGCAGGTCAGCTTGGATAAACATTTGTCAGCATGTTTGGATAATTTATTATAATAAATTTTTAGTGTTGAGCAAGAACAGTGTTGTAAGCCTAAAACTATTACTAATAATCAAAATTATTATTTTATACTTTATTCAATTTAGAATATTCTATATTATACATGAAACTGTGTGCGCGCGCGCGCAAAATTATTATTTTATACTTTATTCAATTTAGAATATTCTATATTATACATGAAACTGTGTGTGTGTGTGTGTGTGCGTGTGTGTGCGTGTGTGTGTGTGTGTGTGTGCACGTGGTGTGTGTGTGCACGTGGTGTGTGTGTGCACGTGGTGTGTGTGTGTGCATGTGTGTGTGTGCACGTGATGTGTGTGTGTGTGTGCACGTGATGTGTGTGTGTGTGTGTGCACGTGATGTGTGTGTGTGCACGTGTGTGCACGTGTGTGTGTGTGTGTGTGTGTGTGTGTGTGCACGTGATGTGTGCGTGTGTGCACGTGATGTGTGCGTTGTGTACGTGTGTGTGTGTGTGTGTACGTGTGTGTACGTGTGTGTACGTGTGTGTACGTGGTGTGTGTGTGCATGTGATGTGTGCATGCATACATAGTAACTGCATATATTCATATATGTTAGGTAAATGCATCAAGTTATACAGATATATATTTTTCTAATACAAAAATTAGTCTATTGTCTCTCTGATTTACAAAATATTTATATTCCTGGAAGCAATAGGCAAATCAAATTTTGTTTTTTAATTTCATCATAATTAAACCAGAGCATTATATATATAATGCTCTTTTTAAAGCAGGATATATATATGTCCTGCTTTAAAAATAGAAGATATATAATGAATATTGTAAGATGATTTGTAGACACAGTTTAAAATTGTATTACAATAGCTTTATTAAAAATAGCTTTATATATAATAGCATACTTCATTATGATAGTTGCATTATGAAGAATGCTGTTGACTTCTGTTGCAGTAGTGTTGCAATACTACAGTATACAGTTATAATATGCACTCTGTTAAATTATAATGATAATTTTAAAATATTTTGGGTGTCAGAATTTTCATGTAAATTTATCTCAATAGATTTACTTAAGTCTGAGAGCATCTGTAATTTAAATTGAATGGTACTGACATTCATTTTAAAAGGTTAAGATATATTGAAATAATATTCAATATTATTTCAATAAGATGATTGAAAATTGAAGTATATATTTTTAATTATCCAATTCAATACTGTCTTGCTAAACATATATAGAAATATTCTGCATGTATTTTTTCTTATATTAATGCACAGAAATATTTTAAAATTAATATAAATCATATGATTTATCATTTTAAAATAAATAAATAAATTTTTAATATTTTCTAAGATTTAAGAGAGAAAAAAAAAAAAATTAAATTTATAAAAAAAAAAAAAATTTAAAAAAAAATAAGAGAGTTACTCTGGAGAGATTTTTTTTCTTTAAAATTTAATTAATCTTTTCTTCGTTTTAAAAGTTCTATTTTACTAACATCTCTCTGTGACATGTTATAAAAAATTTAATAGTATCATATATAAATATGTAAAATAATATAAAAAAATGAATTTTGGACATTTTAAAAATAATTAAATAAAAAGACAAGCTATTAGAACCAAAAATGTATCCATTTTTAATATTTATGGGCATTATAAATGTTCTAATATATATCCATTTAATTAAACGAATTTAAAAGAATAAGCATAAATAATATGCCATAAAATATTTTAAAAAATAATGTAATTGAATTAAGTTTTAAAGGATTTTAAATAAAATTAAAGAAAAAAGTTGCATTTTGCAAGAAATCTTTGCTTGTGCTAAACAATTTTCTTATAGAGTATATAATTTATTTTTCTGTTTAATTCACTGCTAAATGATCAGTAGAATATCAGCATTTCTTCTATTCAGAATTTTATTTTTGGATACACTTAATATTAATTATATTTTGGTTATATCTTTTCCTTTTATCTATTGTTTTTAGAATGTTATCATTTTTTCCTATATCATTCATGTATTTATTATTATTTATTTTATCTGTACATATTTCCTGCTTGAACTCTTTTTTTTTTTTTTTATTTTATTTTTCTGTTTTTCATTCATCAACTAATCTTGTATAACTAATATATACTTTACTAATAATTATATACATTCTATATTAATGGAGTTTTGTAAATATCAATATAAATTTTATAAAGCAATTAATTAAATTACTAATATAAATGCTAATATAACTTTTATCAAGCAAAATTCTATTAATTCAGAATAAATGTACTAGTAAGACAAGATATACAATATTTTATCAATTTTAAAATGCCATTGATTGCAAGAGACACCATTGATTTATCAACTCAAATTTTTTTCATTTTTTTGTTTCTAATTCTGATAGAGGTAAACTTAGAATGAAATTTCTATAAAAATATAATTTGAAGAAATATTTTAAAAATATATCAATAGGATAAAAAAAATAGGAAAGCTTTATTTTTCAACATCAATGAAACAAAAATCTATAAGCTTATTGTACTTTTAATAGCAATCTGATAAGCTTATAAAGATTTTTTTCTTTATTATTAAGAACTTAGTCATGCATTTTATTTTATTTCCAATTTCTGAAATTAAAGTGAATTATAAGATGTTCTGTACAGGAACATCTAAAAAATCATAATTTTGTTTACAGTTTTAATATGTTAAGTGCCAGATAGATTTCTAATACACTTCTTTGTTGTATTATTTGAGTTATCTTGAATTCTAAAATTCAGTTTTTAAATTACAATTGAAATTTGCAAAAAGACTTTATATTTGTTTAAAAAAGATCATTGCAAAAACATCATATTTACTGGATGATAATTAACTTCATACATAATATGCATTATAAAATTATCACTTTTTTTAAATGTTAAAATATTGTATAAATAACAAGTGATTTCATATTATTTTTGAGTTGTTAAAATGTGAAGAAAATATGCATCATAGAAGCAATGAAACACAATATTTATTAATTATAAAAAGCAGTAAATAAATAAGACTTCACATAAAATATATTTATGTGAATTTGAAGATAAATATACCTTAACCCATTATTTGTTGATACCATGCTGAGTACATCTTTTTCCTAGCAACTGTTGATTTTTAGCTTCGATCATTTTTTAAAAAATATTTTGGGGAAAAACTCGATTCTAATTTGGATGCAGTTGCATATATTTAGTTTAGTATTCATATTCTAAAATAAGGCATATTAGTGTTTCATAGATGATTTTAAATGTCTTAGCATTGCACGCCATGATTTGGTATTGATATATTTAAGGATTTTTAGACATGATCTGGCCTTCTGTACCAGGTTTTTGATGTGTTTATAGCATTTCAATTTGAGTCTAGGAGAAATCCAAGATATGTCGCTTGGAGCGAGGTCTGGGCTGTAGGGAGGATGTTTGCTGGGACATCATTGAACACCCTTCCTACAGCCCAGACCTCGCTCCAAGCAACTTTCATCTCTTTCCTCACTTGAAGGAGCACCTAGGAGACCGACGATTCGCTTCAGACGAGGAGATGAAACATGTCGCGACAACGTGGCTGAACATGCAGGGACAGGATTTTTACCAGGAGGGAATATTCAAACTCATCCCATGAAGCAACAAGTGCCTAAACCGATATGGAGACTATGTCGAAAAATAACCTAATGTATGTACTATCAGTTGGCTGTATTGGTTGTATGAAATAAAATGCACACGTTTCACTGTAGGCTTTGTAACCTTACTTTTTGATCACCCCTCGTAATAATGTTGATGAATTTTCCACAAAAGTTTCTGTTTTTTATTAAAGCTTACAGCAATAATTTAATATTATTGAAATAAGTTAATATATGTTTATTATTATATTTTACACATTGCTAATGATTATCTAATTCTTTCTATTTCAATAGCATCCAATTAAACAAGCTTTTTAAAAATGAAATAAATTAAAAATTACTTGCAAACTTAAAAAGTTAAACAACAAAAATAATAGTTTTTCAAAAAACATTAAATTTTAATGTAGTAACTAACAAATTTAGTGGAATTAAACAAAGAAATATCATTTAAAATTTTGTTTTTCCAATATAAAAGTTTTTTATTTTTAATATGATGATATAAAATGACTTTTACATTAAAATAAATAAATATTATATATATACATATCTAATTATTTTGTGAACATCTCATTTTAATCATTTGCCTTGGAAACTTAGAAGTGAAGTTATATCTTAAGTATATCAATGTATTTTTAAAGGAAATTCTAAATATTTGTCTAAAAAATTTTCACCATCAAATTTTGGCTTACAAATTTTCATTTTGTAAACTTTGTTGCTAAGTTAACTCTTGATTATTACATAATAAAACATCACTTTAAATTTGCAATAAAAAATTCAAAATATCATTTGACATATGAAATAAAAAAAAAGTCATTGACCTTTATGAGGATCTCAGAATATCTTATAAAAATATTTTATGACATACCAGACTTTATCAAAAAAATATGAAATTAGAAAAAGTAGGATTCAATTTTTGAATTTTAAATTATTTTATAAATTCTTCAAGAAAATTTTTATTCCAACTACATATATGACATTGCAATGAAATTTCTCATACTCAATAATTATTTCAATAAGACATATATAAATTAGCTTTACCAAAATGAATTAACCCATATAATTGCATTTAAATTTCTTTTTTAATTACTCATCATTATTATTAAACTGCTATATAATCAGGGCTGGATTTACCAATAGGCTGAGTCCTAGGGCCCTGCAATTCTAGGGGCTCCAAAACTATCAATCAGTTTTCAACCGTCCTCCTTTATGGAGGACAGTCCTTCTTTTTTTAAGTTCTGTCCTCCCTCGAAAAGTGTCCTCCTACATGTCCTCCTTTTTCTTGCGTTGAGTTTTTATCTAAAGAAATACCAGACATTAAAATAGATGACAATTGTCTCTCTGAAGAAATTAGAAGACTGAATATATATATTTAAATTCTGAAAAATTAATACAATGGGAAAATGAACATGTTGAATTTGATAAAAGATGGGTGGTATTCAGCCATTTCAAAAATGAACGTATTCCATGTGAAAATTTATTTATTCTTGTTCAATTTAGATTGTGCTTCCCTAGAACTAATGCAGCAGTTGAAAGAGTTTTTTCAATTGCTAATGATTTTTGGACAAGTGAGAAATCGAGATTGAATGTTGATACTCTAGCTGCAGCATTTACCGTTAAATTCAATATGAAGAACATTTCTTGTTCAGATATTTCCAATATATTGTTAACAGATGATACATTGACAAAAAATATTTGTTCAATAGAAAAGTGCTCATTCAAATAATAATTAATAGGCATGTCAGCATAATTACAATATAAAATGCTACAAATGTTTTTATTATGCATTTTATCATATTATAGTGTTGCAATGAATATAATGTTTCTTTTATTTACGATATTTTTTTTCTTCAATTAATTTGTGTCCTCCTTTTCATTGTAAAAAACTTGGTCACCTTACTTTTATAAACTTTTAATAAGAAAAAATGGGTTTTTATTAAAGTGCTAGATAGAAAGTAAAATTTTAAAGGTTCCTTATAAGTTATAAGGAGTTATATGTTTAAAATTAGACATAGCTGATTTGAATTTTTAGGGGCCCCAAAGCCTTGCTCGTCCAAGGGCACCTAAAAATGCAAATCCGGCTCTGTATGTAATAAATATATAATAAACTAAGTTTTAAATAATTTTTGTTTCTAAAAAATTTTGGATTAAGTACATGCATATTATCATTTTAATATGATGTTATTTTATTTCTTTATTAAAAATATATTTAAACATATTTAAATTTATTCAAAATAATTTTTAAAATCTTTCTTAATATATTTGAATCTATGTTTCGTTAAGTTCAAATGTTGCATCCTACTTTTGATTTTATAAATTCAAATTTCTACTCATTTTGAAATTTACTTACAAATTTCCAATGGGTAGATAGACTTACCTTAAAACAGACAAGGATCAAATATATTTTCTGTTATAATTATACAGCATAATTAATATTTGTTAATTATATAAGCTAAACAAAAATAACTGTTAACTAACAACATTATCAGATAATAGTTATTTTTATGTTCTAGCTAATTATGAGTCTGTTATATTAAAAGAAAAGACTGATAATAGGCAGATAAAGAATTTTAATATTTTAATAAATTTCACTATGAGGAAAGACTATTGAATTTGACAAGAATATTTCATTCTCATCTTCAATTTAAAAATCAATAATTGAAACTCACCTTCATCTAATAATGCACACAATCTTATTATGTTGATTTTGTATTTCTATTTTTAAAATTAAGCTTAAATGATTAGTTTCAAGTATACTTTATTATTAGTTGATTAAATTATTTGTAATGTACAATATTCATGGCAGTAACATAAGAGAGCACTAGTATAATCTTATGCTTTCTCATCTTACAATATCAATTGTTCTCTCTCAATAAAAATATATTGAGAGCTCAGAGATCAGAATGGGTACTTAAAAGTTAATAAAGATTAGATTATTTATTTCTAAAACTAATCATTTGTTTAAAATTAGGCATTAATCAATTTTAATTTAAATTACAAATCTAATAAAACTTTTGCATAAACAATTTTTGATCAGCTTAGAAATCAAATCATAACATTTTTGGCTGATTACTAAGAACTGAATTTCTGCCTTTATTTTCATAAAAAAAATTGTGTATTGAATCTTCCATCAACAAAAAGATATCAATTACGATTATGATATGAAATGTTTCCTATTCTATCAAAATTTTTTGAATATAAAACAGTAATTAACAACATAATAATGTAATTGATATAAATAACTGATATAATCAGAATATACATTAATAAGTCTACACACATTTAATAATGTCCATAACTAGTTTCTTTATTAGCTAACAAGCTAAATCATTCTGGACTGTTATCAATATATTGTTTATTTTGTTACATCTAAATACTGAAGATCCTAAATGTTTAATGATCAAGTATTTCATAAAACTAAATTTGATATTCATAGTGAAACTAATTTTTTATAAAATGTTTATTTTTAGCTTTGTTTCGTATTAATATTCAAAATCTGAAAGGACGATCAATATTTTTCTGTATTTTGAAAAATGAAAAGCTCATTGTATTATTAGGAATTATATTCTTATTATTTGATGAATAAAATAATTTACAGTGCAATTTTTTTTAACTTAAATAGAATTCAAACTTTTTGTAAAATGAGTGGATGCATTTTTATTTGATTTTATAAGAAATACGGTTATGGCCTAAAAAGTTGATTTGTAAATTGTACCTTGTCTAACTTAGACTTTGCTTCTTCCATTTCCGACTTCATATTTATTCAAAAAAATTAACAGATAAATAATTTTTCTCAGTCGTCAAAAAGCAAAACACGCCTCATCCTCTAGCGGACCATATCTAAACAGAAAACAACATACAATATATGCCATCTAGCGAAGAAAAATTAAACCATACGCCAGCTTTAAATGAATATAGCACGGACGAAATGTTTTAAACTTGGAAGAAATGTAGCAAAATGTTTATGTAACTGCATAAAAACAACGAAAATAAGTCGCAAAGACGTATTAAATTTATATATTCTACCAAGGTATTACTATATTTTTTGAAACGGAATTATTATTTTTATTTCCATAAACTGTATATAAACATTATAAAAGAATGAAAAGAAGAATATTGCTTAGGGTTTAAATTAAAAAGTATAATAATTGATATTAAGTCTGTATTTTGCGCATTTACAATATTCAATTAACATTATTTATTTAATTAATCGTATGTTATTTTATAAAAAGGCTGAATGTCACATGGATAATGGCCTGTGGATTAGCAACAACTTCTGACTTACAGTCAAGTTCTCATGAATATTCAAAAAAATTTAGAAACAGATTATCTAATGAAAAATCTTCTTATTTACTCCAACATGCTACAAATCCAGTTGATTGGTGAATATTATATGTAATTTTATAATCCTAATATAAATTAAAATAAACATTCTAAAATGTTTAATTTAATTTTAAAGGTATCCTTGGGGTGAAGAAGCCTTCCAGAAAGCAAAAACTGAAAATAAATTAATATTTCTTTCAGGTAATTATTACTTTAACTATTTATATTTATTCATCAATAAGAGTGAACCTAAATTTTTTATCTGTGTGATTGCCTTTTTAATAATTTACTATAATTTTAATAAATTAATTTGAAGAGTTGGAGGGAGAAATATAAAAATTATTTTCATTAACACAATAAATATACACAAAAAAATATAATACAGTATATATTTTTAATTTACAAAATTTTAACAAATCATAATTCTTTTCAATGATTTGATGATTATTGCATTTATAAACAGAAAATATGCTGTACCTTGTTTAATATGGAAAATATTTAAAACTAAATCAAAATGTATTAATTATTTTAATTTGTTTAATATAATCATTTCAGATTTTACTCATTTTTGTTCACATTATTTATATTTTATTTTTGATTTCATATAAATTTTAAATGTTTATCTTGGAATATCTATTAACATTTCATACCAATATTTTAATTAATTTATAAAAACTAATGATAAAATTTCTTAATTTACTATATTTACTATTTCAGTTATATATTTTTATTTTTAATAATAATTTTAGATTAGCAATTAAAATGTGGTGCATATGAATAAATAGATAAATAAGAATATATAATGATAAAAAAATATTGCTTTTAATGAGCTCATAAACAAAATTATTTTTTTAATGGATAAAAATTTTCACTGTTTTATCATTTTTTTAATTATTGATGTTTCCTGTCAAAATCTGATAAGAAAGAATTCCAAAATTTAATTTCCAAACAATGTTTATTGTAAAAAATACTTAAATTAAATGAGATTAAAATCATATATCTGTTCCCTTTAAGTCTGTTTAGATAGATCTTCACTATAAACATTGTAATTTATATATAGGACTATGATATTTTTATATTATATTATATTTGATATTTAGATCATATTTTTGGTTTAGTTTTTTAATGAATCCGAAATTATGAGAGATTTTCATCTCATGCTTGTCTTTTATTTTTCTCCAGAAACAAAAAAGAAATTTAATATTTATTTTAGCAATAATAAATAAAATTAATACAATTGCTTATAAATAGATAGCTTAGAATTACTTAATAATATATTTGTTTATAGTTTTCGAAAAAATTATTCAAAAGTATTTTTTCAAACTACTTATATTACTTTCATCTTTAAAAGAATATATTATATTAAAAAAAAAAAACTGGATTTGTCTAAGTTTATTGAATATCAGAGAATTGATTTAATACATTTATGCAACCTTCATTTCTTCAAACCTTGATAATTTTCATGAAAGATATATAATCATAAGATTATATTATGGAAAAAAACAAAAGTCTATCAAATGAGAATTCAAAAATACTAATAAAAATTATGCATATATAGTAACAAATTTTTTTATGCAAGTAATTTTTTTTATATGCATGGTTTTTATTTAGAAAAATATAATCAAATCTTTTTTTACATGTACTATCTGATAATATTAGCACATTTTTACAATATAAAGATTTCTTTTCTTTTTTAAAATTGTTCATCTTCTAGAACAGGGGTGGGCAAAAGATAATATTAGCACATTTTTACAATATAAAGATTTCTTTTCTTTTTTAAAATTGTTCATCATCTAGAACAGGGGTGGGCAAAATTTTTTTTGTAGGGGGCCGTATAGAAAAATTTATGGTGAGCCACGGGCCAAAACAAAAACAATTGATGATAATAGTATTTATTTAAAAAAAGAGAAGGTACAGATATGTAAGTATACATAGCATTGATATTAGATATAATAAAATAATGTGGCCCATGGGCCGGAGGTTGCCCACCCCTAATCTAGAATGTACAGGATATAATGGGTCTTTTTAATGTCAGGATTAAGTACTTGAAAATCATAATGTTAACTGAAATAAAAATTCCATTGACCTAGCATATAAATTTTCCAAGGGATGAGTTCCTAATTTGATCCCAGGTCCTCCGAATGGAAAGCCAAAGCCTATGCCCCTAGTCAATCTGATTTAAACATTCTGTGTGCTGTATAGTTTAATTAATATATTATTTTTAGATAATATTTTATACTTAAGTTAGTGACTATCTTGTTTTTTATGATTATAGATTTCCATTTATTATGAAGGAATCTCTGTTTATTATGAAGGAAAATATAAAAAAATAGGGCTTTATTCCTTTTTGTTGACTTAAACTCTTAGATGTTTTAATTAATTAATTTAGTTTTTGCTAGCAATGTAATTGTGAAATAATATTAAGTGAGGCAACATTAAACAAGGATTCACTATTTTATTTTTCCCCTCACAAAAAATTTTTCTATATATAAATTTTTAAATAAATATGAATACAGTATCTTATAAAAGTAAACTTGGTAATTATTTTAATAAAGGAAAGAAATCAACAAATAAGATTTGACTCTCTATTCTTAGACCATTTTTAGAATTTTATTAAATTTTATGTTAAGCCTTAAAATATAAATTTTAAGAGAGTTATGATTAGTTATATATCAACATCTGTTTTTCATTGTTTTAGTATTCTATGCTTATATAAGGTGTAGTAAAAAGTAATCCATTATTTTTGCATGAAATTGAAGGTTTTATTTAACAGATTAATCCGATTTAGGTCGAATATGTGCTGTTTTGTTCGATAACTTGTTGCCATTTTGAAGGTAATTCCATTATGCCTCTCTCTTAGAAGCCCTTGTCCCTATTGGCAAAAAACTGGGACAGTCGATTTTCACAAGCCTCTCTTGAGGCGAATTTTTCACCAGCAAAATAGTCTGCCATGGACAGGAACAGGTGGTAATCACTTGGTGCCAGGTCCGGACTATAAGGTGGATGCATAAGAACCTCCCAACCAAGCTCCCGGAGCTTCTGGCGAGTCGCTATCGATGTGTGTGGCCTGGCATTCCTAGTGCCCAAAGTTGGCCACTTCTGGGCGATTACTTCCTTCAGATGAGTCTGCCATGGACAGGAACAGGTGGTAATCACTTGGTGCCAGGTCCGGACTATAAGGTGTAGTAAAAACCAAGCTCCCGGAGCTTCTGGCGAGTCGCCATCGATGTGTGTGGCCTGGCATTCCTAGTGGCCAAAGTTGGCCACTTCTGGGCGATTACTTCCTTCAGATGGTTCAATTTTTCACAGTACAGGTTCGAATTAAGAGTTTGGCTGTAGGGGAGCAGATCATAGTATATGATTCTTTGCCAATCCCACCAATCGCATAGCAAAACCTTCTTATTTATGATTATTTTATTATATATAAAATAATTGCATTATTTATTATTATAAAATTTTTGTTGTTTATTTTTTTCTTTTTCGATTAGATGAAACTTGGTTATCAAAGACTTCAGGCACATATTCGATCTAGAATACTATCTCATCGTTTCAAACATCTTCGTGGCCACATTGTTTCATTACAGGTACAAAAAAAGATTTTAATAATGAATATCAGAAAACGGAATGTAAATAAATCATACAGAAATATTTTAGTCTTTAATAAATCTTATAAATTTAGTATGATTTATTTGAATTTTAATAAGTTAAAATGACTATTTTTAATTGTTAGTTAATTAAAATAGAAATAAAATTTTCATTTTTTTATTAATTATATTAGAGTAATATTTTTCACTCAATGTAGATTTGAATCATATGTTTAAGTCTGAAATTTATCCAGTTTTGAGTTCTGCAGTTTCATTAATTCATAAATGCATAATCTTTTTTATTTGTTCTGGAAATTTATAAAATATTAGATTTATAAAATTTGCCATTTTATAGACAAAACAATGGTTTCACTTCTATTAAAATGTCATATGATGATTGTTTCAAAAATTTAAAAAATAGGTTACAATTATATTCAAATAATTATTTTATTTTAT
>AYEL01059624.1:0-10349 GCA_000484575.1 Olivierus martensii | reverse complement strand
GAAATTTATAAAATATTAGATTTATAAAATTTGCCATTTTATAGACAAAACAATGGTTTTACTTCTATTAAAATGTCATATGATGATTGTTTCAAAAGTTTAAAAAATAGGTTACAATTATATTCAAATAATTATTTTATTTTATTTTTTTTAATTAGCATTATATTTGGATTAATTTTAATATTTTTATTTTATGTTTATATAATCTAAAATAAGAATAAGATATTTTAGATGCCATAAAAAAGGTAATATAGATGAACAAATAGGAAATATTTTATTAAGAATTAAAGAAAGGAGCACTCCTTAATAGTAATGAAGAATTAGAGGAATGGAAAAAGACACTTTCAGACTCTACAAATAACTTTTATTTATACATTCAAAAATGATAGTAATTTCCAAAATAATTTTATATAATGAACTCTTCATTGATTACAATAGTTATCAACATTTAAGAATTTATGACAATATTACAATAATAAAAGAAGGTAGTCCTCTGGTTTAGATGGTGCCACAAAATTTAAGACAAAATATAGCATCACAAAACCAAAAGATCAATTGCTAAATTTAACATTGCACTACATTCATGAATATTCTGCTACAGAAGGCAAGATTAATAATACCAATATAAAAAAACTGGGAATTTATACAATCCTGAAAACTATAAAGGCTTACCTATAATTTCTATATGACTTAAAATCTATAACAGAATATTAATGAATAGAACTGAATCACATGCATCCATTTCTCCAGACTTGCCAAACTGACTTTCTCAAAAGTTGTATATCTTGGATACATTCAACCCATTAGAAAATTAATTGGAGTTCAAAGGATAAAAATTTTTACTCAAACTTTATTTTGTTTTCTCAAAGCTTTGATTCTATCAATGGGAAAGAATGCTTGATACATTAAAATCTGTATGGAATATTTACACAAAGAAAAAATGTCACTTTATGTGAATTCTATTAAATGGAGAGAAAAGATAAAATTTTTCAATTACCACAGGAATACTAAAAACATCATCTTTTTAACATCATCTATTCATCACTGCTCTTTATTATATAATCAGATTAATTGGAAATGAATTCAGACTCTCTTTAAGATTCTCAAGAACTCTTACTCAGTGATGCTGATTTTTAATTTTTGCTACAGAGGCAAGAGTTCCAGACTCTCTTTAAGATTCTCAAGAACTCTTACTCAGTGATGCTGATTTTTAATTTTTGCCACAGAGGCAACTCATCAATATTTAAATATTTATAAAGCTTATCATGAAAAATTGCATAAAACTGAATGGTTATTTTAATTTTAATGATTATTTCCATTTATGATAAATTTTTTACTGTTAATATAAAATAACATGGGCAAAAAGACTTTTGCTCTGTGTTAAAATTTAAGGTCAACTGCCCATTACTCCTATCGAATTGGTGCCTATTCTCTTACTAACCTAACTTTTAAAGATAACTTTGATACTAACATAACAATCCAATATCATTTTGACAGTCTTTATTAAACTGTTTAAGTATTTGGACACAATATCATCTGTAACTAAATTCTTCATGAACTATGTAGACTAGCACATTCAGTCAAATGAAACAATATCTATAAATAGTAAAAAGCTTTCAATATCTCAGATCCCTTATTGATAATTCTTTAAATGATATGATGAGAAGGAAATACGAGGGTAATTCAATAAGTAAGTTACAAATCGAAGTTGCGACCTTCATTTTTTAATTAAGTGCGGGAAACTGTCACCGCTAGATAGCAGCACTATCTAGTTTTATTGTGACGCACAACGATCGTTCTGCGCATGACTGTACAAGATGGCGGCGCCCCTTAGTACATGTACCATGACAGAACAGCATGCCGTTGTGATTTTTTTGTGGGCAAAACATATGGAAGCAAAGGATATCCACAAGGAAATGCTGTCATATATGGTGAACATTGCCTGTCACATCAGGCAATCCATAATTGGGTGCAGAAGTTCTCAGAAGGGCGGACAAGTATTGCAATCCATAATTGGGTGCAGAAATTCTCGGAAGGGCGGACAAGTATCAAATCCATAATTGGGTGCAGAAGTTCTTGGAAGGGCGGACAAGTATCGATCGTAGTACCAATCAGACGCCTGTCACATCAGGCAATCCATAATTGGGTGCAGAAGTTCTTGGAAGGGCAGACAAGTATCAATCATAGTACCAATCAGACGACAGCGACGCTGAGGTCATTCAAGTGGGAAGTCCTCCAACATCCACCTTACAGCCCGAACCTCACTCCGGCGATTTCCACTTGTTTGGCCCTTTGAAACATCATCTTTCGGGAGAACGCTTTCCTGATGATGAATCAGTTGAAAGAGCAGTGCGATTTCCACTTGTTTGGCCCTTTGAAACATCATCTTTCGGGAGAACGCTTTCCTGACGATGAATCGGTTGAAAGAGCAGTGCGAGCGTATTTCCAAGCAACCAAAAGAATTTTACACCACAGGTTTCCAGGGACTTGTGAAACGGTGGGACAAGTCCTTAAATTTGTATGGAGATTATGTTGAAAAATAAATGTTGTTTGTATGACATTATCTCCATTCATTTCTTTTCAATCACGATTTGTAACTTACTTATTGAATCGCCCTCGTATATATTAGTTTAATTCCACAAGAACTTGAAGTACATCTGGAAGTCTTTCATTTTCCAATGATGCAAATATGTCAGAAAAGCATTCAAAGCAAGTCATCAACTTGAAGTACATCTGGAAGTCTTTCATTTTCCAATGATGCAAATATGTCAGAAAAGCATTAGCCAAGTCATCGGTCTTTTTGGATGAAAAATATGGAATATCTCAGTAAAGAAGGCATCTAACATCAACAACAGTTTTGGAACCTCATATTTTATAGATGAATCTTGAATATTTCTAGGAAAAATCCTTATGTCAAATTCTTTCCTCATAGAATGAAGACACCAAATTCTACTAGTTCCAGCAATCCATTAGTAATATTTTATTGGAATTGATCATTTTTCTCCATTAGACATATGAACAAGCATACAAGATAAAGAAATATAGCACTACTACCAACAGTGTAGCAAGCATAACTGGCGCCCGGGGTATGATACCCTTTTGACACCCCCTGGGAAATATATATAATATATAGAATATACTCGTAATAAGAATTTGGTGCCCCTCTGCAAATGGTGCCCGGGGCATGATAGACCCCCTTGCCCTCCTCTCGCTACACCACTGACTACTACACATCATAATCTACCTTCTAGAATTTTCTTTTCTGCTTGCATTGCAGCATCTCTATTTGCAGTTTAAATAAACTATAATGAATTATGATGATATACTTTGACAAAATAAGTACAGTTAACTGAACTAGTTTTTTTTATATTGTATTCATAAAACAATTTCTGTTTAATTCATTTGTTTTATATAACACTTTTCAAGAATAAATTTACTAGTTTAAGCTGTAAATTCATTATTGAAAATTTATTTTAATATATAATAAAATGTGATTTTAAATTATGTAATAAAAACTTGAAAACACACTTAATAACAAAATTTTATTTCTGAACTATTTGAGAAATGATAAAATAAATTTAATAATTTGTATTTTTAGGCTAGATGTCGTGGTCTTTTAGCTAGAAGAGAATATCACCGTAAACACTGGGCCATTGTAAAAATTCAAGCATTTGTTAGAAGAGTGATTGCACAGAGAAATTATCGCAAGATGAAAATAGAGGTAAAAATAAGTTCTGAAAAATTTATTTATTTCATAATTCCAAAATCTAAATGTTAAATTTAATAAAAGATACAAAACAGTTATTTAAAAGTTGCAGTGATTTCTCAACATAATTGTTTTTCAATTCTTTAAGTATCTTGAAAATTAGTTTCTATTATTTTATATTTAAATTTATATTTTTTTAGCATCGTCATAGAATAGAAGCACTAAGACTAAGGGAACAAGAAGAAGAGAAATTGAGAAAGCAAATGAATCACAAAAGAGCAAAAGAAATTGCAGAACAGAAATATAGAGAAAGATTGCAAGAACTAGAATTAAGATTACGTGAAGAAGAAGTAGCAGACAGAAGAAATGTTGAACAGAAGAAAGCAGTGATAATTGATGCCGTTCATCGGCAAGAAGAACAATTAGATGATTCAAAATTAGTATGAATTGTTTTTAAATGGAAAAAGTATATTTTAAATTGAACAATAACATTAGTAAGTTTTTAATAACATTATTTATATTTTAGGTTGATGCAATGTTTGATTTTCTTCCTCGAACTGAATCTACAAATGATCAAGTTGCACCAACTGCTTTTAAGGTATCTAAAATTGTTGTTATAAATATTTAATGGTATACAGTTATACAGTTCTTTATGGTATAAATTTAGGATTTGGAACAGTCAAGAGTAAGTGCACTTGAGGCTGAAGCAGAAGCTGAAGGAACTTTACCAGCACCTCCCATAGATCAGGAAGATTTAACTGAGTACAAATTCCAAAAATATGCTGCAACATATTTTCAAGGGAATGCTGGTCATCAATATCAACGTAAATCTTTAAAACAACCTCTTCTTCCTCTTGCTACTCAAGGTGACTGCAAAGTAAGTGTTAAAATATTCCTTTGAAATATTTACATGAAAATTCAAAAATTTAATGAAAGTATTAATATTCATGCATGCATGAATCCCTTACTTTATAAGGTTATTTTTGAAAATTACAAGATAAAATTTATAAAATAAGAATCAAGTTCCTATTTTAATCTATTAGTGATCTGCATCAATAATGCAGATCACTTGCTTTCAGTTCACATTTTTATTCAAAATTTTGATTATCATCTTATTTTTTTAATATAAATTTTCCAAATAAATATTTTACTTTCTCACAAGTATCTTTTTTTACTTTCTTTTTTTACTTTTTTTAATAAAGTTACTTTCTCACAAGTATTCTTAATGCAAAAAAATTTTCTATAATAATTTATTGATTTTTAATAAATTCTTATGCAATTTCATATCTGCTTATCAAAATTATGTAAACAAAGTATTATATTTCAACAATTATAAATCCTTTCTTGATGTCAAAACAAATGCAGTTCCTATTTTATTTGTAAATAGAGAGGTAGTCCAAGGTCATTTGGAAATAATGCATCAGTGAGAGTTATGCAAACAAGGGTGATAAAACATGATCTCAAAATGTCAAATTTTTTTACTCAATTTTAATAGTTCCTAAATCATATATTATATCAAATTTTACTTAATATTTTAATTTTGTCATATTCTCTGATTTTGTAATAATTTCCAACCAATAAGAAATTTATTTTTTATGGATTTTTTTTTTAATCAGATATATTGTATGTAGTATACTCCTGATTATATGGGATGCAGATTAACAAGGTTCTTCTGCAACCTAGAAGTGTTGTTTAATTATCAATGTTTTATCTTAGTTGAGATATTTACAAGATTTTTAAATGCCCCAGATTAATTTCTGATACTGAAATACTTCTTATTTTAGATATTAAATAAAAGTAAACAATAAGCCAAATAAGTAAGATAAATTGTTTGTTCCAAAACGTTTCAGCTATCCATGTAGTCTGCCTCATTTCAACTGAGGTAGGCTACATGGATAGCCAAAAACGTTTCTGAATAAACGACTTATCTTACTTATTTGGCTTATTGTTTACTTTTATTTAATTTTTTATCATATCTTTTATAATTAAAGATCAAAATTAGAATTAAATTAAAACTACAAATATTGCTATAATATCCTGCTACAAATAAAAACATTTCTGGTTTCCTTTTTCAATAAATAATCCAATATTTTAATATATGTCTTTATGCAATTTATTTATTTTTTACTATTAAATGCATATTGTCTACAATTCTCTTTCACATATAAGAGTATGAGAGAGAGAATTATAGACAAATATGCATTTAATATTAAAAATATCCTATAATTCTATAACCTATGCTATCAGAAAGCCACCAATATTTTACTAATAATGTATATCTAATATAATAATAAAATATATCTACTATATTATGTGTGCACACTTACTTCGCACTTTACATAAATATCATATGTTGAGAAATAATTCTATATTATTGAATATTTTATAATTATAATATACAATGTATACAATTATAAAATATAAAAATAATTTATACATTTGTTTTTATTTATGCATTATTTAATTTTTTTAATAGTCATTAATAATTTATCTTATTTTCTAGATTAAATTCTAAAAAAATAGTAAAAGTTGAAATATTATTTTCAAATAATCAAAAATACTAATATGTTTAAATAAATTTTGAATAACCAAACTTGAATAAAAAATTTCAATTCAAAAAATCATAAATTATGCCTTAATTTGATCCTAGCATTTTTGATGGATTATTTCACTATGATATATCAATTGAGAATTATCTATTTTGCTATGTTCTTTAAATGATTTTATTTTGAATTTCTTGCTACTATAAAATGGCTTTTTAATATTTTTATTACCATATTACACTTAATATGGTAATAAAAATATTAAAAATTGGTTGGATATAGTATACACAGAAATAGTGGAATTACACATTACATTACATTAGAATTGTAATTCAAATATTGCTAAATTTTAAAAATCAGTATTTCATTCATAAGAGATTTAAAGATTTTATGATTTTGAATGATTTATCCTTTCTTTGCAGAGAGAATAAAATATTAATAAAATTATGATATTAAGGGGAATAAGACTTACTTAAAATTTATAATTATTATTAAATTATTTATTTAAAATATATACCTATCTGTTAATTTATACAATATATATGTTCCATAAAAGCATCCTGTAAATCAGAATTAACAGTTATATGGAAAAATAAAATATAATAGTAGGTTCCAAAAAAAAAAATTTCTATTTCATGCACTCCTCGATCATAAAAGCATCCTGTAAATCAGAATTAACAGTTATATGGAAAAATAAAATATAATAGAAATTTTTTTTTTTTTTGAACCTACTATTTCATGCACTCCTCAAGTTACAAACATAATTCATCCATAAGTTTTGTTCATAATTCAGGTTATTTGTTACTCAATTATTGCTGTTATTTGGCCCATAAAAGTAATGAAATAACTTTATACAGTGTATTTCACAGATTTGAACAAAAAGTTCCAATTTATACAGTGAGTATTTTTTTGGTATAATTGTTACTATTTCGAAATACTGCCATGATATGTTCACTGTGTAATTTTACATTATATTGGTGCTAGAGCATTCTATTATAATATTGTTTAAAATTATTGAAGAGTTTTTGAAATTTTGTGAAATTTGAAAATGAAATTTCATATGCATAAGTACAAGTATTCATAAGTCAAATGTTCATAACTTGAGGAATGCATATATTCATAAATAAACATCAAATGTTGTATTTTTACATATATTTAGAAGAAATTCTAATTCAGTCAATCAACTAATGAAAATTTGAATAAAAATCTCCAACAAAGTAATTGATGAAAACAAAATAGTAATAAAATCAAATACAGTTGATTCCGCTTAATTGGGACACATTGGGACTAATCCATTTTGGCCCAATTAAGTGGCTGCCCCAATTAAATGAACTAATAATAAGTTCTAAAATAAAATACATATTACTTAGATAAATAAATAAGTAGGTAAAAAATAATAATTAGGTACCTGTTTTAATGCTTTATTAAATCAAAATACAGAAAATGGGCCACTGATATTCACACCTCACCTGCTACCTATAGAAAACCATTGATCTAATGCTTCTTCGACTTCTGGTTCCTTTTCATCATGCTTTCTTTTGGATATTCCTGGAATTTCTTTCTGTAATGCCCACTCCTCACACTGTTGATTTTCTTGTTGTAGGACATGCTATGATAGATTTTGGTACACCAGTTATATCAGTGAGTCTATAATGGCTTGTATTAAATTGCTGGCTTTTAATTTTATCCAGCAAAGCAATTTTACTTGAAAGTGTAAGGTTTTTAAATCTTTGCCAAGATGCCAAGAAATGATTTTAAATAAAATCAACATTATAAATGAATATCGTTAGGTACAGTAATGCATCCTTGCCAGAAGCATGACAATAGATAACTGATTTGCATCATGCTAGTGTTGCCAAGTATTAGTTATATATGTAGTATTGACATATTTTTGAAATATCCCTAAAATATGTCAAAAATTGCTAAATTCCTTTTCTGCTACTATCCCAATTAAGCAAAAAGTTGTCCCAATTAAGTGTTTAAATTATGTATTAGTTTATTACTTTGGTTTCCGTTCTTTGAGATTTGGCCCAAAAAAAAAAGAGGTTGTCCCAATTAACCAGTGGCCCAATTAAGTGGAATCGACTGTATTATTTATTAGCCAAATAACCCCTAGTGAATATTCTTGGAATTAAAGAGAATTTAATGATTATAATTTTATAATTTAGAACTGTAGTACTACCATCTATTGCAGCGGTCGCCAACCTTTCGGACCTCACGGACCACTAAATTTATGATCTTATAATGAATATTACAACTAAATTGTTCCTTATTAAAGTATTACACATTTTTAGTGTGAATTTTGTCCTGCTTGTTTGAAAGAAGAGTATGGAGAAATTTTAAACTTGTTCATAAACATTTTGAAGCATCCAAAAATTGATTTTGCCGTTAACCTATCTCGCTTGAAATTTTACGCGGACCACCAGTGGTTCGTGGACCACTGATTGGCAACCGCTGATCTATTGTATTAATAATAACTTAATTAAATTTTAATTTTAGCAAGCTACATGGACAGCTGTAAACGGTTTTGAATAAACAGTTTATCTTACTTATTTGGCTTATAATTTATTTTTATTTAGTATTTAGAGTAAGAAGTCTTACATTAGCAAAATAAAAATTTGTCTTGATCTGTAATTAAACTGGGATCCTTGGGATAGCATTCCAATTTCTTAATCAATTAGACTACCATAGCAACCAGCAGATTTCCATTTCAAGAAATTAATATAATAATTTTCTGAAATGAAATTAATTACTATGATATTAATGATTTCTGTTGGCAAATCCAAGCAGATATAGATTTGATTCAAATCAGGTAATGTATCACAATGTAAATCAACTAGGGGAATTATAACATATTATTTATTAGCCAAATTGTCTAGTAAATATATTTATATTTCTCTAGTTGTTGTGATATAGTAATAAAATTTGAATAGTCTTTAAACTTAATTCTGAATTGTAATTAATTATTAATATTTTTCAAATTTATAAAATTGTCATGCTGGTTTATTATAAATAATAAATGGACACAAAAAGCAAGTGAAATGATTAAACATTAAAATATCGTGTATAGCAGAATATAAGCCCATTGGCAAGATAAAATGTGGGCTATTTGTGTTTAGCCCACATTTTATCTTACCTTGTAATAGTCACTTTGTTTTTGAAAATCTTTAGCTCACATCAACAATGAGTATAGGTTGTATCTAAAATTTAAACAGAATATAACTTAAAATTACTGGTGCATAGTACAATATTCATTGCATAAAACAAAAGTGACTGATTTTAACATTATTAAGAAAATATAAATTATATAAATAAAAGGATAGATGTACTATTTTAATGATTATTCATATTTTTAATTATTGATTAATATAAATGAGTTAATAAATATTAATTGTATTATAGGCTGCAAATGCTTTATGGATCACAATTCTTCGATTTATGGGTGATCTTCCTGAACCAAAATTCCATATAATGGAGAGGGTAAGTTTTTATTTGATTAAATACATAAAACAATTCAAACTAATAAAAATATTATTTTTTCAAGGATAATACTTCAGTTATGAGCAAAGTATCAGCTACATTGGGCAGAAATTTTATTAAAAGCAAAGAATTTCAAGAGGCACAATTAATGGGAATGGAAACTGTAAATTAATCATTTATATATATATTTTTTTATGATTGATAATTTAATTTATTAATTGCTTTCTTAAATAGGAAACATATACAAAACAAAAATCACGCAGCATTCGAAACAAACTTGTATCTTTAACTTTGAAAAAAAAGAATAAATTAACAGAAGATGTGAGAAGACGACTTCAAGAAGATGATGTTAATGATGATAGTTACAGCAGTTGGTTAGAAAGTAGACCAACTTCTAATTTAGAAAAACTTCATTTTATCATTGGGCATGGGATTCTAAGAGATGAACTTAGGTAATTTCATTTATTAAAATATTTAAATACCATAAATTTTATTCTGGATAAAAAATATTCAGTTTATACTGAAATCTTTGAATATTTTAAATATTAGTGCAACTTTTAATTTTAATTAATTTTGAATTATTATTATTATTATTATTATTATTATTATTATTATATCAT